>JAJOZX010005554.1:25000-312162 GCA_023014485.1 Bathynomus jamesi | reverse complement strand
GTATAAGATTCTTTTCTCATCAGGTGTTTTTTTTCACTGTTTATAGGGCTAACAATTCGCTTTCCATTCTTTTAAGTCTGCTTTTACGGGATCTAGATCCGTGTCTCTTTGCAGTGAAGCGTACACCTCGTGGGAATCACTACCACTTTCTTCTTATATTAATCTAGTCAGTAAAGGGCCCAAAACTGAAAATAAGATGGGGAGAAATGACCCTCCTGTTTGCACAATAACTCGTTTTTTCTTCGCTACAGTTTGACTTTACGAGCGAGTGCACGTATTATGTTCTTGTAGCGCGTAGGCGAGCTTCTGATGGGTTTTCATTGATACATTGCAATTTATAACCGTTAAGACAGATTTCACAGATGCATTTTAAAAAGTCGGCGTCGATATTTTTAATAAACATCTGCTGCATTGCCCGGGGCAGTCGATGATAGATTTTTATTAATTCATGGTATTTCTTTAGTCTCTTTGTCATTCTGGAATATACACCGTTTCAGGCTCGTTTGGAAATATTTCGTCGCAGAAGCACTCTAAACGTGTTTCGCGGATGAAGGTCGCAAAGCAAATATCCGTAACGCATGCTTGTAGCTTCTTTATAAACTTCCAAAAACTCCTTACGCTGATTCGGGAACATTTGATTGGCTAATACCCCAATTTGTGATACATCTCTACGTTGCGCGAATAAGACTAGATATTGCGTATTTAACGACACATCGCGCATGTATCTATTTTTGAAAATAGATTCTGATTGATGAAGAACACGCTTATGTTAAGATGGTGGGAGTATACTGTAAATGTCTCGGCAAACGTTTTATCCATCTCCAACATGAGATCGTCAATTACAATGATTGTATGTTCAGTTCCCTTTAGCGAATTAACGTCATATACACCTTTGTGGAACAAAATATCATCTTGGTACTCGTTGAACACTGATTGATACGTCGAATAGCACCATATAACTTTATGCACAAATTTCGAGAACATCTCGCCCTTTTCTTTAATGATTTTAAGCATAAACACAGTTTTACCACATCCTGTAGGTCCAGATTATACATGTGGATGGGCTCGTGAATCTGAATTTTTCTACAGAGTCCATTTCTAACACGTCACACTCCTAAGTGGGTCATTTACAAAATATTACAAATTTTGAGTGCTGATCCTTATATTTCTTCTCCCACAGAACCGACGATGAGGTAGAGCACCCTATCATTACGGATGACGACGACAGTGTAGTTGTGATCTCCTCCCTGAACCCTCACCAGCGATACAGGTAACACGTCCAAAGCGGAGGTATGAGATACCCACGTCAGGTATAAAGCGACCGAAATACGCGTCTGTTGCAGCAGACCCCAACCCTCAACCTCTTACGCAACAACCTCCCCAGCAGCAGCACTAATATACCCCCTTATTCCGCCCCCCGTTCTGTTAAGTCTACAATAATAGATCCCCAACCCTCCTACGCAACAGGGCCCCCAGCAGCAGCACTCTAATATACCCTAATTCCGCCCCCCGTTCTGTTGAGGATGTTATTACGTTCGAGTTGGTGCGCGCCGCAGCCCCCACCCCAGCCTTGACTAGAAATCGGTATAGAGTCAGGGTCGACCATAGAGCCTGTATAGCAATGGATTGAGCGCGGGATACGCAGGGTTGTAGACAGCGTATTATAGAGTTTGCTCTTTCAGAATCGCGACGAGCGTGAGGTCAGGACGAGTCTGTCCTTTGGGTTCGGTCAGTGACGGTGATGTAGACGATTATTGGGTGATAGTACCGTTTAGACGTTTGGCTGCTGAAGATGGATAATTATATTAGGGCGTATAATGCAAGCCGTCCAAAGTAGTATAGCCTTCAATATGGACAACTTCACGTAAATATTGACCGTGTATTCCGTGTTGCGGGTCATAGTGCCATACCGTACACTCTTAACTTCAATTCTCCAACTATTTACCGAAGGCATATAAACGTCGATCGTGGTTGCGGCTTTATAGCAGTACTCTAGCACGTATGTTTTACTGTCAAAATACACGGACTCAAAAAATTTGGCTGCCTACGATCGTTGAGCGTGCCCGTAAACTAGCTGTAGACTGTGAACTTGAATTTGACTGTAATATGGGTCCTGAAGAGCTAGAAAGGTAGAACAGGAAATGAATGTGCGCATAGTTGTATTTGGTTTGGATGATCGCCGCCGGACTGTGTATGTTTTTAAAAGCTGTGTGAGAGATCGTACAAGGCCCCTACTTATTTTAGGATTGTCAGGACAACGTATCTCCCCATCCGTAATATAAGGGGGCTTTACGCGAGTTTATGACAAAAGTCGAAAATGGGAGACATCATGATTTGTGTAAGGGTGCCTCGAGTTTGCGGATGATATAGTGAGACATTGTAAAGAATGTCACATGGTATGTGAGCAGTGTAAAAGCACCAAATGTGAAACCGTGTAGTTGAGAAGAGACTGTGATGTGTGTAGACGCACATTTTTCAATAATAGCTGCTTTGATCTCCATAAATCAATTGGTACGTGCAGGAAAATGAGAATCTGTGAATGTGGTATGTTTCACACAATGGATAATTGGGGAAAATTTAAGCACAAGTGCGACGTAATTCACTGTCCTACATGCCAGGAGAATATAAGGCGGATGGAGTAAAGCATGTGTGTTATATGAAAGATGCTAAGCCTAAAAATAACCTTGTATAACTGTGTACTACGATATAGAAACATATACGAACGCTGAAACCAAAGAGGTAATCCACATTTACTTGTGAGCCAGACCATCTGTGATGAGTGTATGGGTATCGAATGTGACGAGTGCCCCAAATGCGGTAACGGACAAACGTTTTTAAAACGAATGTCAGCGATAGTCCTGTGAAACTATTTGTGTCCTATATTGTCAAGTTAGCCGACAAGTTCAAAAAAATGACTGTGTATATTCTCGCCATAACGGGGCAAAGTTTGACACGCAGTTCCTTTATAAGGAGTTGCTTGAACACGAATCCTCTGAGATATTTACAGGTGATCCATTGAAAAGAGGCAACAAATTAATACAGATGCAGATAAGAGGCAATGTACAATTTAAAGATACTTTATTATTCACACCTTGTAAATTAGCAAAGCTACCCAAGGTGATGGGAGTAGCAGCTGAAGTTTCCAAAGGATACTTCCCATACACTTTCCTCACCAGCGAGACTTTAAACTAACGTAGGCCCACCACCCCCCAAACATTATTTTGACTGCATGGATGAACGTGAAGACTTTGATCGATACTACGACAGTTTTAATGAAAGTAACCCTTATAATATAGCTGATGAATGTGAGCGTTATTGCGTGAATGATGTGCGCGTGCTTAGAGTATGTTTCCAGGCCTTTAGAAGTATGTACATAGCCCGTTTCAAATGCGATCCACTGCAAGTCGCAACCACCATCGCATCATTATGTTTTTACGGTGTTCAAGAATAACTTCATGCCTAAAGACACCTTAGCCATTATTCACCGAAACAACCCCCGCAGTTACGGACACAAGGCTATTTACTGGCTCATACACCTGCAGCAACAAACAGGTGTATACATAAAGCACGCCCGCAACACGGGTGAAGTACCCATTAGATTAATGGACGTGTTTTTTGGGTTGATGGGTTAAGTGAAAACCGTGTCACTGGTGAAGACTGTGTATTCCTTTAATGGATGCTGGTGGCATGGATGCCCCCGCCCTGAGTGCGGTATCGTCGGAGATATCCACGGTAGATCTCCTGCCGACTGTCTTGCAGGGACCCGCACCCGCGATCAACTTATAGGATCACAGTTCACTCACAAAGTCTTGTGGGAGCATGAATATGATGCACGGATGGAGACAGACGATGTATACCGTGAGGAAATAAAAACGATCAAGCGTTCAATGGTGCTGGACCCTCTCAAATGTGGTGATAGCTTGTTTGGAGACGTACAAATCCATTCAGACTATACTTTCCACCTACGTGGGCGTGAAGCTCCATTACTAAAAAAGAAACGATTTTCTGTTTCTTATACCCATACGTGATGAAGAGCAATCCGTACCCCGTGGGCGCTCCTGAGAAACTGGTGGGACCTAGCATACCCTCCATCAATGAATTTTCAAAAATTTGAATGATCATTACTTTGGGCTCTCTTTCGTAGACGTACTCCCCCCAAGCAGTTTATGGATGCCTATCTTACCTGTCGTTATCGATGACAAGCTCATGTTTCCCCTGTGCGTGAAGTGCGCGGAAGAGGATAACGGCGAATGTAACCATATACCCCACCAGCGTAAGATCAGAGGCGTATATACAAGTCCTGAGCTGGCCCTAGCCGTACGCCATGGTTATAGAATACTGAAGATACACGAGGTGTGGAGGTTTCAGAAGCTCCCCAACCTTTTCACACCATATATAAACGCCTTTTTGAAGGATAAGGTTGAAGCATCAGGTATCCGCGAGGAGTTGATACCGAAGATGAAAAGTCTGCCTATATTCAACGTTACCGCGACCGCGAAGGTATACAACTTGATCGTGTCCAAATTGTAAAGAATCCTGGCAAGCGCTTTAGTGCAAAATTGTGTCTAAACAGTCTATGGGAAAATTTGCGCAGAATACCGGCAGAGGGAACATTCATTTGGCACAAAGTTATAGCGATGTCTGGGATTATGCCAATGCCCCCGATAAAGAGGTCATGGAGATCGTGAATGTAGGTAATACTTACGTGATAAAGTACAACAACACTGAATTTGCACAGATACCTCAAGGGTTACAAACATACCTGTGGCGAGCTTCACAACAGCCTACGCCCGTATAAAACTTTGGGGTCTATTGCATTCTCTTGGGCGGAGAGTATTGTATGCCGATACAGATAGCGTGATATTCACAGAGAGGGAGGGTGATTACATGCCCGCTATTGGGGAGTTCCTCGGCGAGCTCACTGATGAGATCAAGTGAGTATGGGGACGACGCATACGCCGACTCTTTTATCTCAACAGGACCTAAGACTTATGGGGTACGGGTCAGGGTAGGGGGAAATGAAATATATCGTGAAGGCAAAGGGTATTACGCTCAACCATGCGAATCGGGAGGTTGTTAACTTTGAGTCGTTGAAGGATCTAGTATGTTTGCAACCTCACAACTAATTGTAGGCACCCACAATTTTCGGCGCAAGCTGGAGGCGTGAAGGAACTTAGGGTACGATGGTGTGCCGTAACACCTATAGGAAACGTTACCAGTTACCTGGTACCTATGATACCGTACCCTTTGGATACCAATGATGCTTCTAACTCACACGTCTTGTATATAATCGTATCTATTTGTATATATATTATAATATATATATATATATATATATATATATATATCTATACTTGAATATCTCGTTTATTAAATCGTATTTGTAAATATATAACTTGAATATCTCGTTTATTAAATAAATCAAATAGCGTTTCACTTTCTCCTTTGTGTGCGTTTGTGTGTGTGTGTGTGTGTGTGTAGGTGAAAGTTCTAAGCTCCGCCCACTGTAAGACCGTGAGTCATGCTACTATCTGGGAGTCCTTGCGTGGTCAGTCGACCGCAGTAAGCCCGAGAGATCAGACGTGTATTCAGATCAGACGTTATTCAAATGGCTACCTTTAATATTGCTTGTACAACGTTTACGAAATGGTATTCAGTAAAGTGCCAGGATGTGGTGGATACCGAAAACTTCCTATTCATCCCTCCTATGCCTCTTTTAAAACACATTGGATTGTGCGAAGTTCCAAGATGTACAAATACTCTACGGATGTTCTGGTGAGACCGTTGAAGGCTTCGTTGCACAGACGATGTGCTGAAGTATACTGCAGAGCTAAACTTTATAAGTCTCACATACACCGTGAAGTAAAAGAAACAACGCGTGCAGAAGAGAAGCAGCAGGTATGGATAATGAGTCTTGCTGATGGGTGGTGTGACAAGCGGTATTACGTCATGCTACACCATGTCGATTACTCATACCCTACGACTGGAAATGTGAATCTCGTGATCATGGACAATCTTAAGTATTTTTATCACTGTATTAACGTATATCATGATGAGGTTCGTAGTGAGGTTGTGGCTAGTGCCCTGCGTGAATTTTTAACAGAATTTAGAGACGAGTATCGTTTGATGGGCAGAAAGGAAAAATATGAACATATGTTCCTCTCAAATAGTGCGCCTGAGTGTGGAGATGTTTAGTAAAATGTTCCTAGTTCTTATCCAAAATGTCTGGTGCGTAGGCTGGTAGTGATATTCTTGTACCGGTACAACAATTCGACTCGCGGAACAAGCCCATTCACGTATCATCGAGTCAGCCGCCCGTCGAACCATTCCTGCCTGTGCCTCACACGGCTCATAGTTATCTCAGAGCTTGAGCCGAGTGGACGTGCGCTCTTCGAATACGATGGAACTTCCTTTGAGCAGCATTCTCAACGCCTCGTACGATGTGTCCGTGACGAAATCGTTGCGCGTGTTCAGGCGTAATTCCGGTACCATTAGCTATGTACTGGAAACGGAATGTAGACCGACAAACAAACGGGTTATTTAAGTATCGAGGAGATGAATAGAATCTTTGTGATAGTTGATAAGTGGAGTGAAGATCGTTATAAAATACCTGCTAACGTAGGTACAAGAAGAGAGCAGATTAGTGACGCACCCTCATACGCCGTTGTATGTACGTTGTGTATAAAATAACGATCGGCCGTGCACCGCCTCCAAGTTTCCCCCACCCCCCTTGCAACAACCCCCCTCTGCAACAACCCCTTTGCAACAACCCCCTTTGCAACAACCCCCATTTGCAACAACCCCATTTGCAACAACCCCCACCCCCCTTTGCAACATTACATAAAACCTGCAAACATTCTTGCACTCTCCCCTTTTGCGGCTATACTACTAACCGACCTCCATATTTTAGAATTGTTACACATTCGAAAAAGCTAACACCCCCTAAACGATTACAGTTTCCGCTTTCGATCTAGCAATCACAGGATAAAATCAATTTTGTAAGTTTGTATTCTTCAGGTTTTTTACATTTTTTTTTTTTTTTTTTTTTTGAACTTCTAAAGATTTTGTATCATGGCTCTGTGCCAATGTTTATTATTGTGTGACATAGTCAAGGATTTATAAAGTAAGTTTTTAACATTAATTCTATTTAATGGTAATTTCTTTCCACAAATGTTTTATTTTTATGTTTTAATGCTCCCTTTTACCTTTTAACGTTTTAAATAATTTTCATAATTTTGTACTACTTTTACCTTTTTAATATTTATAGAAGCACTGAAGATGAAAAAATTGTTTCCGAAACGTCTGTATATTAAATAAGAATGATAAATGTTTGGTTTTCCTGTTTATTTCTTATACCTACAGGGTGGCACAAAAGTCAGGAACCATAGGCACATTTTAATAATTTGTGCTTTAATATGTATTTGTTCTTTTCAGGTTTGTTGTTGAACCTATGCACAGAAAATTGCCAATAGATGAACGGGTGGAGATAGTTTTAGTGTGTGCAAGGCATGATAACACGCACCGATCATTTGCTACTGCTTTTAATGACAAACACCCTGAGAAGCTGCTAGTTGTTCAGGCATCAGTTGGAAAACTGTTCACCCGCTTCAAAGAAACGAGAAGTTTTCATGATCGGCTGCGTAGTGGCCGGCCAAAAAGTTCAACCGATGCAGCAACATTCACTAACGGTACTCAGTCACCTCGAAAACAGTCCACGTAAGTCCTTAAGAAAGTTATCCCAGGAAACGGGTGTCTCCAGAAGATCCATTCAACGAATTCGTACAACAAATCGTTTCCACCCTTACAAAGTCCAACTCGCTCAGGAACTGCACAGTGACGACATAGATCGTCGTGTAGAGTTCTGCCAGTGGTTTCTACAACATCGACAGCTTCAACGATGGATCATGTTCAGCGACGAAGCGATATTTCACCTCAGCGGTCGTGTCAATAGGCATAATGCACGATATTGGGCCATTGAGAACCCCCACTGGATGGAGGAAGGACATTTGCAATTCGATCCACGAATTATGGTGTGGGCTGCGCTCTGGGGGGATCGGTTAATTGGTCCGTACTTTTTCGACGGCAATGTAACAGGTGAAACATATCTGCATATGCTGCAAACATTTCTAATGCCCGTACTGGATAACATTCCATTAGCAGAATGTGCGGAGATGTGGTTTCAGCAGGATGGTACACCACCATTTCGCAACCATCGTCCGGAGCTCTTTAGATGAAACATTCCCAAGCAAGTGCATCGGACTGCGAGGGCCCATCGAATGGCTACCTAGGTCTCCAGACCTCACACCTCTTGACTTTTTCTTGCGAAGCCATCTCAAGTCGGTAGTCTATGCTGATCGACCCAGAACCATACGTTCTCTAAAGGATGAAATCACATTTGAGTGAGTCAGAATCAGTACCAATGTGTTAAGGAATATTCAAACATCATGCATTCAACGCGTCAGAAAGTGTCTCCAGGTGGAAGGCCACCAATTCGAATATTTATTATAATTTAATAAAATGTGCCTATGGTTCCTGACTTTTGCGCCACCCTGTATATATACAATAGGCGTCCCTAAAAAGTGTACCTATTTTTCAAAATAAATGTTTGAAGCTATAAAAGGAGTCTAGACACAAAGAAAAACATAATGGGTACGTAAACAAACAAAATTCCTTCGTTTATGTTTATGTGAAGCTTGTGAATGAATTCTGAAGGGAAAAAAGTTTAATTCAGTATACGATGCACAGATGTTCATGAAATACTTACTTCTGCTGACAAACGTCAAAAATTGACTTCTGCGGACTGCGCGAAATAATTTCATGAACCATATTTTACGTGTCGCACGTGATTGTGGATCGTCGCTAACCACTATTACCCTTGTGTTAATTGTTTACATTCCTTTTGGTTGAATTTTTAACAATTCGTGATATTGTGTTTCTATCGGGTGGATCTTGCATCCATATTCTCTGCAAAAGTTCCTCCACACCTGCGTCACAGAATTTGTCAAATGAAACCACTCAACAATCTTGATTTTCTGTTCCAGCTGCAAACGTGGCATCACTGTTTGAGGATTCAGGCGGCCATTCAGCCATTAGAAATGTCGAGGTACAGAGGCGTACACAGTATTTCTTAAAGGGGGGGGGGGGGGCACACACACACCACACACACACTATATATATATATATATATATATATTGTGTGTTTGTGTCAGCTCAAAATTCATGATTGATTTGGAATCAAAACGAATTGCATCTTGGAAGGCTTCAGTTCTATTTTATTTCCAATTTATGGGCAAAGAATTAAATATGCACAAATTAATCGTACATATAAAGACATATATAAACGTTCCTAAGCCAGCCAAAATTGCTTTTGAGTTTTGAGTTAATAACATGTCCTGGTAACCATAAAATAACTGAAATTCCATATGACATCAAGATTTTTTGTGGTGAATATTGCAAAGTTATCGATTTTTGAAACTTTCTTTCAAATATCTTTAATGAGAGTAGTAATAATTTTTACAATGGGGGAGTCTATGCCCCCTATGCCACTGTCTAGGTATATATGCATATGGGTATATGAAGAATAATATCCCTAATGCCAATTGTCGTATTATTATACTTAAAGACTACGTTGATACCAATTGTTTTAAGTTAGGTCGGAAGATATTTAAAATTTACATGGTAAGGTAAGCTAAGGATATTTTTATGATCAAATTCATTTACAACTACATGGGCTCGCTTCGCTGGCCCAACTAGTCCCTCGCTTCTTAATGTTACAGCCGGTTAGTAGACACCTAATGTGGAGATTCCCTCAAAATATAAACCTTTCAAAATATTTTTCATGAAACCGAAAATCGTGAAAATTTCTGCTTCGATTACCTACTACTCCAATACTTCGTACAGAAAAACGTAAAATCTGCGGAACTCCCCCAGTTCAGTGATGTTCTTAGTTTCTATTTTAATGTTAAAGCTACGTTTGAGATACCTCCTAATTTGAAATCCTTCAAAAGCAAATCTTTTCAATTATTTTTGCTGAAAACGAAAATGCAAGAATTTCCTGCCCGAATCTTAAAAAATAATGTCTAACGATATTTTGGGTGACATGTGAGAGTGCCCCAAAGTACATCATTTGCCGTATAATCTCAAATCTCTCCGTCCAGGAGGGGGCATGCCCCTCCGAGCTTCCTCCCGAGGCACTTTGTGCCTCGCTTGCTTCCTCGGCAGCAATCCCCCACTTCATAAAATGGTAATTATGTGTTTTAAGTAACTCAGTCATTTTACAGACCAAATACATTTTTCTAGTAGTATTTGATGTGATTTGTTCAAATATGACCTCCATTTCCGTCGGAAATGAGATCCAACAAAGCTATAGTACTTTGAAGTTTGGCCCATTTCAAGGGAAATGGAGGTCAAATCTAAGCAAAACACCTCAAATATTACTAGGAAAATGTATTTTGGTATTAATTAACTTAACCTAACCTTACCTAACATGAATATGTTATACATTATCATTGTATAATTTAGGTCTCGGGGGTACGGGGGCGGAGCCCCCGTAAAGATCACGCATCACAAATTGATCGATTGAACGACATTTTAGCGTCGGAAATTCAAAAATAAAAAATATAAAACCCTATACCGATCAATTTGTGATGCGTGATCTTTACGGGGGCTCTGCCCCGTACCCCGAGACCTAAATTATAACAAATGATAATGAATAACATATTCAATATTTCTATTGCTCGGAAGTCATTAGAATGCACTTCGTATATTAATCCTCAAAATAATATTCGCACCGTTCACATGTCATCGCCACAAACATCTATCAAAAACTAACAAAAGTAGACTAGCAACTTAAAAGGCCTAAGAACTTAAAAAGTCTAGCTCATATATCATGTTCTCATGACGTCACCAATCAAATATTGGAAGGGCGGGAAAAAAAATGCAAAAATGTCATAATATTCAAATGTACATAATTTGTTAAGTACGCATCTGCGAGCATAGTGACTTATATGAAATGATGAGAAAATTATGCTTTAATATTTTATAATTATATTTGCTTTGATATTCTGAGTATGATAAAACTCATATAACCCATAAATCCTGGATCCACTCCACCTTAGTTAAGTTAAACGATCTTTTAATGGGATCAAATAAATTAATATAGAAACTAAATTTTCCAAGAGAAAATAGATAAGTATACATTAAAAATTGTTTCTCTAATCTGGTTTGATTCGAAGAAATCTCAGCCCGGATTCAATGGGGACAAATATTACTGACACGCGTATTACCTCTCTAAACATATTGCACAAACATTGATCTGAGCTTGAATAAACAAACACGATCTGGCTTCGAAAAATCAGACTTGCTCTTCTAACTTTTTTTTCTTACACAAAGACTCCAAATCTACAAGTTTGTTCTCAGGAAGACTTACTTTTTTTAATCCTTAGTAATCGTGTGTTGAATTGCATTACTGTAATACACAATCTATTCTCTATAAGAGATAGCTTTTATTCAGTCTACATACCAAATATTATGCACTGCCTGATTCGTTTCGAGATTCGATTTGTGAGAGAATTTTATATTGGCAAGTGTCGTCGGTTAGGTTAAGTTGTTATAATGTTATAATGTTTCAGACCAACAAAACCACTAAGATCCACTCATGGCTCGTCTACCTAACTGTGTTCGTAATTGTGTATTGTGCATGTCCTCCGTGGTGGCGGAGGGGACCTACAATTTTACGTGAGTTCCGAACCACAAAGCCTTAATTTTACTACCTTAAACTATACCCAATCTATCAACATATGCGTCTAATCGATTTTTAAACATGTTTATAGACGTGCTACTAATTACTTCTACCGGCAAACTATTCCAGCTATTTACTATTCTATGCGTAAAAAAGTTTTTGGCAACTGCTGTCTCGAACCTTCTACTTGTCAACTTACACCCGTTATTTCTAGTCCTATTATATTGAGATATTTCGAAAAAGCTATCTCTATCTACGTTATCGAACCCATTCATAATTTTGAAAACCTGGATTAGATCACCCCTTAGCCTCCTAGTCTCGAGTGTAGTCAATTTTAACTCCTTAAGCCTATCCTCGTACGACTTTGACCTAAGCGACGGAATCATCTTAGTTGCTCGTCTTTGAACTCTTTCGATTTTGTCTATATCTTTTCGCATATGCGGATTCCAAAATTGGATCGCGTACTCCAAATGGGGTCTAACTAATGATTTATAAAGAGGAACTATAATATCGCGCGATTTGTACTCAAAATTCCGAACCTAACACTTTGTTCGCTTTATTGACCGCTGCTGTACTTTGTTTCGCTACTTTTAAATCACCAGTGACTATAACTCCTAAATCTTTTTCCTGCTCTACGCTTGTAACTCCTTCCCTGACATACTATACGCAAAATTACCGTTACGCGAACCTATATGTAAAATTTTGCACTTATCGACGTTAAATCTCATTTGCCATGTGACTGACCAATCAACGATTTTATTCAGATCTTCCTGGATTTTACCTCTATCTTCGTCATTAATCGCCCTACCACCCAGCTTCGTGTCATCCGCAAACTTTGAAACTGTACTGACTAGGCCGACATCTAAATCGTTAATATATATAAGAAAAAGCAAGGGGCCCAATACAGAACCCTGAGGAACGCCACTCGCTACATTAGCCCAACACGACTCCGCTCCATCAACGACCACCCTCTGTTTCCTACCTCGCAACCACTCTTCTATCCAATTTATTACTACACCCCTGATTCCATGAGCCTTAGTTTTTTCAATGAGTCTTTTGTGCGGTACGGTGTCAAACGCTTTTTGAAAATCTAAATACACTACATCAACCGCCCGATGACTATCGTAAACGTCAACCACGCTTTGAAAAAATTCTAAAAGATTAGTTAAGCAAGATTTGTTTCGCCTAAAACCGTGCTGCGTATTTCTAACTAAGTTATGCAATTCTAAGTGTTCGACTATACGATCCCTAATTATTGATTCCAGTAGCTTACCTACAACAGACGTTAAACTGATTGGCCTATAATTTCCCGCCGCACCTTTATCGCCTTTCTTAAAGATAGGTGTTACGTTTGCTAACTTGAAATTATCTGGTACGCACCCCTCAGAAATAGACGCATTAAAAATCTTTGTTAGCGGCACAACAATGCTTCTTTTAATTCTTTTAGTTGTATGGGATATATGGAATCCGGCCCGGTGATTTACGCATTTTCATTTTATCAATATAGCGCATTACCTCCCCTTCACTAACCACAATATTATCCAAAATATTACCATTATCAAAAGGTATTATGTCTATGACCGTAGGGATATTCGTTACATCTTCTATAGTAAAAACTGACGTAAAAAATTCGTTTAGCAAGGTAGCCATTTCCTTGTTTTCAGAAACTAGCTCTCCGTTAACATTTTTCAACGGCCCCAAGACACTTTTTACTGGATTTCTATTGTTGACGTATTGAAAGAATCGCTTGGGGTTTTCTTTACCGTCACGAGCTATGGAGATTTCAAATTCGCGCTTGGACTTTTTTATTACACTTTTCGCTTCACGCCTTAGAGATATGTAGTTGTTTCGTAACCACAAATTGTCTTTATCGCACTTATGTAGCCTATAAGCCCTATCTCTACTCTTTATAATGTCTCCTACTCTAGAAGTAAACCACAAGGGCTTGTTGTTTACTTTCGCACGCTTAATTTTGTACGGTACACATTCCTCATTTATAGTCCTAAATACTGTTTCAAACGATTCCCACATTAGTTTTGCGTTGGAGATCCCCATTACGTTTTCCCAATTGACGTGTGACAATTCATTTCGAAATTTACAAAAGTCTGCGTGCTGGAAGTTAGGAATTTTAGTCGAGTTAGCTGGTTTCGAGTGACTTACTGAGAGGACAAACTCTACCATATTGTGATCGCTATTGCTTAACGGTTCTATTACTTGAAGATCAGTGATTAGCCTATCATCCGTAGTTATTACTAAATCTAAAATACTGTCCAACCTCGTAGGTTCCCCAACCTTTTGAATAAGAAAGCTATCCTCGAGAAAATTAACTAAACGATTACCTTCCGCGTCTCCCTGCATTGTATCGTAATTCACGTTGGCGCAATTAAAGTCACCCATAACTAAAGCCTGCTCACTACCTATTATTCTCTTTAGTTCACGATATAACGCTTCGTCCGTATCAGCTGTTTGATTAGGGGGCCTATATATAACCGCAACAAGAAGTTTGAAATCGTTCAATTTAAGTTCTGCTATAGTCGAATCTATCGGTTCTGGAATTGTGTGCTTTACTTCTATAACGTTCGCAATATTATCTTTGATATACAACATAACACCGCCTCCTCGCCTACCTATTCTGTTTTTAACAAAAAGTCTATAACCTCTAATTTGATACTCCCCTACAAAGTCACGTGTTTCAGTGCTAAGCCACGATTCATTTATCGCAATTAAATCATAGTCTTTACAAGCAATTAAAGAAAAAATTCGTTTATTTTATTTCGTAGGCTACGAGCATTTAAGGATAGAACCTTCAAATTGTTTGTAATTGCGACACCTTCGCGAGCGCAGGGGAAATATGTGGAAATTACGCTGGGACCGTTCGAGTTACGGCAGCCTGAAAAGAAGAGACAGTATTATGAAATAGTCTTCCTAAACGCGCAGCTCCAACGTCATTAAGATGAAGTCCATCTCCGAGGAACAAGTTCCTCCTGCAGTAGAAACTGTTCCAAAAATTCACAAAATGCACTCCTTCCTGTTGGCAAAGAGACTTTAGATTATTTTTGATATAGGTCGCCTTTCTGTAGAAATCGCTACGTTGGATAATTCGAGGAAGTATACCTGATAAAACAATCTTATTAGTTTTTTCCTTTAGTCGCTCTAGTAAGTCCCTGTACCTAGCCAGCAGCTCTTCCGATCTAGAATTTAAAACGTTATTAGTACCGACATGAATAACATTTTTACGTTGTGTCTGTAAAATGGTCAACACTATTTAGTTATATCCTCCACCCTTGCGCCAGGGTAGCAGTAACGGCGCCTACGACGAGGGTTTCTCCCACAGAATTCCTCGAGCTGCCTTCGAACAATGGAATCGTCAACGAATCGTATATCCGGTTCATCAGCATCTTCGAAACCTAAAACAGAAAACTTATTGTTTGTTATTACTGGTAGACAAGTCTTAGGTTTCCTTAATGGGGCTCCATTACGCACTTGAACGAAGGGCTGGGAACTAGGGGAAGAGAAAGGGCTATTAGTACTATTTATATTATTAGTAGAAACTGAGGCAGGAGGGGTCGTAACTGGAGTCTCAAGGGATTCTAATTTTGCCGTCAGGAGCATCACGCTTTCTTCAAGCCTCACTCTGGCCTCCCTCTCACGTTCTAACTCGTTCCTCAGGACTTCCATGCTTGAGCACCACCTGCAAACTAACTGTTCATTATTATTAGCCATTGTAAACGCGTAAGCGGCAAATTTCCCTTCACAGCGACTGCAAGTACTTGACGGGGGTGCCATGCTCTTAATTAGTTAAAAAACAAAAACAAAAAACGAGCGTTTGGAAATTAATAAATTACAACGTAGGTCTACCGCGTGCTTATTGTGCCGTCACCTGCGCAAACCCGCAAAAATGTTCTTGAAACGCAGAAACAGGTTCTTGTAACACAAATTTATACTAAAGAATATATACTTAATTAAGCTACCGACGAAAGATCTGTAAAAGAAAAAGTATTAATAAAACTTATCTGTCCGCTATTCGACCGACTTTTTCTTTCCGTTTTTCCTTTTCCCACGGTGGGTGACCACACTCTACTTGATCCCCGAGGAAGGGAAAATGAACCTTATGAAACCTCGTTTTCTATAGATTTGAAAAACAAAAAGGCAAACAAGGGAATTTCAACCTTATGAAACCTCGTTTAGTAATAGATTCGGAAACAAACAAGGCAAGCCACGTGCACTAGCCTTGGTTTAATCAAATAATATAGTAATGAATAAAGTCAATAAATGAAATATATTCGTTAATGAATGATTAGTAACACGAAGTAATTTAGTTAAGAATGCACCAAACACTATTTTTTTAAAGACACTTCAACGAAAACCACTTATTCAATTGGTAACACTGGACACTCGATAAAACACGTCTGTTCACAAGGAAAGACTGATCACTTCTGAGAAAGACTGAATTGGTTTGATTTGGTTATGCTTGTGTGTGTGTGTGTGTGTATGTGTGTGTGTGTGTGTGTGTGTGTGTGTGTGTGTGTGTGTGTGTGATTAAGTTTGTTTAAGTGAGGTTATACTTTTTGATAATTTCAACATTTAAAATTATTAAGAAAACAGAGGAATTCTTTAAAATTTTAAGGAATTTAATTTCATATTAAGAGGACATGTTTCATTAATTACAGTAAAAAAAATTATCATTGAAAGTGAAGATACTTTGTTAATGATGAAAAGTGAATTTTTACTATAAAGTAAATATTTTTTTCAAATTATTTTAGTTTCTGCTTTCGCAGAAATTCTTAATAATGAAGACAGTGAGTAACTACTTCGCTATTCAACCTTTGCTAATTTCATAGACCTAGCTATTATCTATGAGAGTGGACCTACCTACACGTAGAACACCAAAAGAAGAAGACTTTGTTTTAGTAATAACGTTAGTCCAACTTCAGGGAAACGAGAAATTTAATGCGATCATTTTAGCTTCTCAGCGTATCATCCATTTATAGAAAACGGAAATCTGAGTGGTCACTTTTCCCACGCATCAGTGGGACATAAGCCCGCGAATAAAATTGATAGACTTTAATGCTTTTTGTTTATTTTCATATATAGCTGCTCTTCCAATCCTTAGAGGCACATCGCAAAAATTAATTGAACACAATGTCTAATTATTTTTCTTTTATTTAGACCTAACCATTTATTTTTCATATAACTGACTCGTTTCTACTCTCCAGAATTGGAAAACCAACCACAGAAGCAATATTAAAAAAGGCAAAATCTCGCCCTACTTTATTATAAACGCTCGTATCTGATCATTTTTCCTTCAGAAATATTTGATGTTTCGTCATTACAATTGGATAAACGATTCAAAAATTTGAAGAGGAAAATGCTTCAGTATGAAGTTGTATTGTCGAAAGAATCTAAAATGAAGATGCCTTTCGTTTTCGTGATTTCATGAAGATAATTTCATTTTTTACATCTCGATTTGAATTAAATATGAAATTTTTGGCAGAATCGTTGAAAGACCGGAACAACTCTCTTGATCATTATTTTTATATTTAGAAAAAGGTAAATAGAACTTTAAGGAAAAATGTAAATCATACACAATAATAATAATAATAACAATAGGGGCTCGCTTCGCTCGGCCAAACCCTCTCGATGTCTTTATGTTACAACCGGTTAATACATACCTAATGTGGAATTCCCTCCAGAAATAAACCTTTCAAAATATTTTTCGTGGAAGCGAAAATGGCAAACATTTCTGCTCCGATCACCTACTACTCCAATATTTACTACAGAAAAACGTAAAATCTGCCAAACTACTGCAGGTCAGAAATGTTCTTCTTCTTACAGCCATGTAGAAAATACCTAACTTGAAATCCCTCAAAAACCAATCTTTTTAATTATTTTTTCTGTAAGCAAAGATGCAAGAATTTCTGCTCCGAATCTTGGAAAACCTTATTTAAAAAATTCCGTCGAGTTTATTCCCGCAGTACCTACATGGTCGAACTGTCACCAATGTGAAAATTTATATATATATATATATATATATATATATATATATAGAGAGAGAGAGAGAGAGAGAGAGAGAGAGAGAGAGATTATTTTAGTTATTCGGTGAATTTTTTTTATTTGAGTTACCGCTTGAATTTTTTTTATTTTCAAAAGGAATTACACGTTCGTGTGTATGTATATATGTATGTGTGTGTTAGTGATGTACCAACTCCAAAATTTAGCCGATGCCGATGCCGATTCTTTGCCTATATTTAAAAAATTACTTCCGTTCATAAATTTTATTAACCTAATGTGAAACTTTTAATTTTCAGATAAATTTTAATTTTCAGATAAATGGGTACCCTGGGTGGCCTAGACGCTGGGCTGCTGGTGGGGCGTGGTTCGGATTCCACGTTAAACTGTAGGTCTAAGGTGGAATGAAAAGCTTGACCTTCGTCAGAATGAACAATTCGGGCGGGAGCTAACCAAAGGTCATGTATGGGATGGCTCAACCCACAAAGCCGTACTTGACTGGGTGGAATCAAAGGCTTTTCGTCTCATCAATTCCCCTCCTCTTAGTGACTGTCTTCAATCTCACTCTCTTCGCCGCAATGTTGCCTCACTCTTTCTTTACTATCGCTATTATAACGGACATTGCTCCTCTGAACTCTCTAACTGCATGCCTCCTCCTTTAAGGAGAGCACGCATCACCAGACTTTCGACACACTCTCATTTTTTTTCTGTCTAACTCTCTAACGCAAAAGTTAATCGGTATTTTCAATCTTTCATCTACTCAACCGGTCAACTCTAGAACAATCTTCCTCAAACCATCTTTCCCCCTGTCTATGATGACCTCCAATCTTTCAAACGCAGTGTCTAGGCTTCTCCAAGACCATGGGCCTTAATTTTGGCTCTCTTCTTCTTTGGCGTGGGAGGGCGCTTTTGCGGGCATTCGTCCTTGGCCCCTCCTTCATGCACAAAAAAAAAATTAGAAGTCACAAAATTTACTATTTAGTAGCCAATAATAGGCGCAAGACGTGTACGTAAGCATCGAAAGTGTTTGCAGATCTTTTAAAAGAATTCTCCCCTAGAGTAGTCAAAATTAAAATCATGGTTATTATGACAATCATAATATAATCATAATAAACATAAACCCAAATTCAATGTTAATAAAACAAATGTCAGAGGTCAAACTTCTTTTGGAATTATAGATTTAGGTTTCAGGAATTTATTGAAAAGGTATATGCAAAAATTTGGCCAAAGTTTCTTACGTGCAAAATTAAAAGAAACTTTAACAAAGATGTCCAAATTACAGTTTCGGAAAAAAGTTCGCTCGATAAACATAATTTCTGAAGCGTGAAAAATTAGTACTCGGTACTAATTAATTTTATTACTGTGACCAGTTAAAGAGAATTAAATATTTAAAGAAAAACAGGATATTATCGATTAGTAAATTTTTTTTTTTGTTTTTTTTACAAATTTTGTTTCTTGGCAGACTTTTTTCTGAAACTGTGCATTCATACCTAAAATACATTACCTAAAATTACAATATCACAGAAGTGCACCAGAGTGTATAATTTAACCGTCCTTGGTCAGGGGACAAAAATAATTAAGAAAATTTATAAAAAGAAGACCAAAATATACGGGCTTAGATATACGAGCGCCACATTAAAAAATTTACAAAGTAATTTTGTTTTTTCTTACATGTACCAAATACTTTGTACGAAGTTCCACGAGTCTTGACAAATTAATGTTAACTTCTCAAACTCACCATCGCGTTGACGGGAGATAATGAAGTCCACTAATTAAGCAACCAAATTATACGGTGATTGTGAGACCAAATTTTTACGTATGCTACAAAGGCTTCGATCTTTGGAACAGCCTCGATCTCCAAATCAAAGAATCGAACTCGTTAAAAATCTTTCATTAAAAATTTTAAAAATTGTTTACTCTCATAAGCCATAATTTTCTTATCTCTCCTCTAATCATCTATACATGATTTCGTTTCATTCGCCTTATGAATGTATGTTTCATCAACTTCCAAATCCGAGCGTATATCTGACATTAAATGTATTTCCGAATTACGAAGTATTTGAAACGTACACGGGAAGTACTCGAACTCCGACCGTACACCAAATGTTCGAGAGTACATCCGACATTAAATATACTTTCCTAGTACTCTTTTTACGGGTAATACGTAAAAAATGCAACTCAACGTGAGAAGCCACTAAAAATGTACGAAATCCAAATTAAATTCATTTTGGATATTCATTTATGCATACGATACGTAAAGAAAAAAATATACAAGTTCTTTTCGCTTATCAGACTCGAATCGAGGACAGCGAGAGCTCTCACGAAATGGGCAGAGTCCTTATCCCACCAGGCCACTCGGTGTTATGAAATTGATTTAACAAATCGGCTAGAATTTTTGCTTTACATTACAATTTTATTAAGCATTTTTTGGGAACAATTTTTGTATTTGCATTTAAAAATTTTATATTTTGAGGAAAATTATACAATATATATATATATATATATATATATACAGTATTATATCTATATATGTTGCAAACCCACAACGAAAAAGAAAAACGATTCCAAGACCTTTCGTGTATTCAGAGCTACACCTCGTCAGGGAATGAAGATAAAAGGCGAGATGCCCATAGATATATATAACGTACAGGAAACAAAACAATTAGCACATACTTAACAAGGGTTTTATATATATATATATATAATATGATGAATAAAACCACGAAGGAAAGGAAACACAGAATGGTGCTCAAGCGCTTTCGTCTAATGACATCCTCAGGAACACTGAAGTACATAAAGGGTTACAGCCTATATATAGGTTACAGAAAACAAAAACTATATATATATATATATACATATATATATATATGTTAAACACAGACCGTGCATGGAACAAGGAACTCTTCTGGGAAAATTAAATCCACTATAGTCCGAATAAGTAATGGTAAATGACAAATACCATAGTTTTTCTTTTTCATGATGCTAGCCCGACGTGGGCAACGGGTCTCTCGCAAAAAGATCCCATAAATATAGCTTCCCTCACCAGCTATCTGCAAGCAGACAGGATCCAGCTTTGGGACATGGACCTAGGGTTTAAAGCAAGCCTAGTCCCTACATTCAGAACCTCTATATAAGTAAAAGACTCGTTGCATTCACGTCGGATTGAATAAACAAAGAAAAAGGGGTAACTATTGTATTTTTAGCCAAAAAAAACAACCAAAACTTAAACCTCAACCGGGACATTGAGCGTCCACTTTCTCAGGGGACCATTCTGAGTTTGTGTATATTAAACGGACGTGTTACGTGCCTTGAAAAGTGGACGCTCAATGTCCCGGTTGAGGTTTAAGTTTTGGTTTTTTTTTTTGGCTAAAAATACAATAGTTACCCCTTTTCTTTGTTTATTCAATCCGACGTGAATGCAACGAGTCTTTTACTTATATAGAGGTTCTGAATGTAGGGACTAGACTTGCTTTAAACCCTAGGTCCATGTCCCAAAGCTGGATCCTGTCTGCTTTGCAGATAGCTGGTGAGGGAAGCTATATTTATGGGATCTTTTTGCGAGAGACCCGTTGCCCACGTCGGGCTAGCATCATGAAAAAGAAAAACTATGGTATTTGTCATTTACCATTACTTATTCGGACTATAGTGGATTTAATTTTCCCAGAAGAGTTCCTTGTTCCATGCACGGTCTGTGTTTAACATATAAATTTCTCAGGGGACCATTCTGAGTTTGTGTATATTAAACGGACGTGTTACGTGCCTTGAAAAGTGGACGCTCAATGTCCCGGTTGAGGTTTAAGTTTTGGTTGTTTTTTTTTGGCTAAAAATACAATAGTTACCCCTTTTTCTTTGTTTATTCAATCCGACGTGAATGCAACGAGTGAATGCAATAGAGGTTCTGAATGTAGGGACTAGGCTTGCTTTAAACCTTAGGTCCATGTCCCAAAGCTGGATTCTGTCTGCTTTGCAGATAGCTGGTGAGGGAAGCTATATTTATGGGATCTTTTTGCGAGAGACCCGTTGCCCACGTCGGGCTAGCATGAAAAGAAAAACTATGCTATTTGTCATTTACCATTACTTATTCGGACTATAGTGGATTTAATTTTCCCAGAAGAGTTCCTTGTTCCATGCACGGTCTGTGTTTAACATATAAATTTCTCAGGGGACCATTCTGAGTTTGTATATATATATATATATATATTATATATATATATATATATATATATATATATACTGTATATACACAATAAACGGAGATAAAAAAATAAAAAATTATTAAACATTAAAGGATTGTGGGAGGAGCATACAAATTTGTAAGGAAAAACTACCGATTTTTAGCACAAGATTAACACAAGATCAAATTAATTGTTTCCAACCAATGTTATAGAAAAAAACAAAATAATAAAATAAAAAAAATTCAAATTTATACTGGAAATATGCCCGGGTTTTAGCACTTTGCCCTTCTTGTTTAGGTTCAATGTATATAAAAATAAATTTAAAAAAAATACAAGTTATTTGAGTAGCATACAAGTTTACCAAAGATTTAGCGTTCTACCCTTCTTATAAATCTTTTCTGAAGGGATTCAAAACAACAGGATCGAGTTGAAAAACCTTTGCTTAAGTTGAAGTTATTTGTGTTGGATAATGGCAGACTCAAGAATATTTATATTAACAATGTTGCTAGAGTGAAATAAAACTGAAGCATTATTCCAATCAATGCAGTGGGATAACTCTGACAAATGGATAAAAAGGGCACTGGACGACTGTCCTGTTCTAACGGAATATTGATGCTGTTTTATACGTGTGTGCAAATCCTTTCCCGTCTGACCTATGTAAAAGGAATCACATTGTTTACAACCAATTTTATAGATAATGCCTGAATTATTGGTAGGGCTATTTTTTACTATGATATTTTTCACAATATTGTTATATGAAAATACTACATTAATATCCAAAAGTTTAAGTACATTAACAATGCCTAAAAAGCCCGGGAAAAATGGAAGTACTAAAATATTTTTTGACAAAGTATGAGTGTTATTATTCACACGATAGAAAGTTCGTTTTGCCTTGTTGAGACAAGATTCCATAAACGCAGATGGATAACACAGATCACTTCCAGTACCGTTGATTTTTTCCAATTCGGCATCGATGTATTCCGGACTGGCGATCCTAAGGGCGCGGAGAAACATTGAAGAAAAAATGGCCTTCTTAGTGAAGGTGTCATGTCCCGAGTAAAAATGTACGTAGGACAAATTGTTTTTTTTTTTCCGATAGATACTAAACTTAAAACCTGAGCTTTCCCTATGTACACGCACATCCAAAAATGGGATTGAGTTGTCTTGTTCCACTTCTAAAGTAAACTTAATGGAAAGGACTCGATCATTTAACTGAAGGAGGAAGTTATCCAGGTCACGATTCATGGGCCAGATACACAAAATATCGTCGACGTACCGCAACCAAGGGATGCCAACCCCAGGATTCTCGGAATGTAAGTAATCTCGAAAAACTCCATATAAATATTGGAGAGGAGGGGCGACAAGGGGTTGCCCATGGCCATCCCAAAAACTTGTTGATAATACTCGTTATTGAAAGTGAATTTACAGTCTTTGATGCAAAGCTTAATAAGTTCCAAAACAATGTGTGAAGGAAGTGGCAGGTCATACTTATGTAATTCCAGTGTTGGGCACTAAAGCGTTAATCCGATAACAGTTAATTAACGAAGTTAACTTTTTTTAACGGACTTTTAACGGAAGTTAATTTCCATTTATCGTTATCGGACCAGTTAACTTCCGATAACTCGATATTTAGTCTGTTAAAGTCCGTTAACACGTTAACTGCGAGGAGTCATTCACGGAAGATCACCGCTCCGCGAATGAATTCAAACCGCCATAACTTCAGTCTGCCAATTCCGTCCTCTGCCGCAGTGGAACGGCTCTTCTCTCTCGGCAAGGACATCCTGAGGCCCAAGAGGTCAAGACTGGCAGTTGGGCCTAACTTTGAGAAGTTGGTCTTTCTGAAGGGCAACCAGCACATTGTCATAGTCTTTAATAAATGTGCCTAAAATTTAATTTTACCTTTCAGTTCCCGCCATAGTAATTCTCTGGTAAATTAAAATTTAGTTAATGGTTAGTGGTTACAAGGGTTTCAAAACATGTAATCAGTACATTTTTTATTAAAAAAAAAAAAAAAGTTATTAAGCAAAAAAGTTGCAAAACTTGATAAAGATACAGTTAAATACCTATTTATTAAATGCAAAAAAAAACTTCACTTTTTTCTACGTGAAGGTCAAAATATGAAAATAAAAACCCACTCTAATAGACAGAGTTTATTTCCACGACAGTTTCGACGCCCACTGGCATCCTCCTCGGGTGGATACAGAAACACGAATGAACCAAAACAAGAGGGAAAAACAGTCCAGGGACCGACCGTTAAGAAATTCGCACGCACCTAGGTTAGATCCCATTCTCCCGACACCGGAAGGGCATTTTCATTAAGTACATTCGCGCAAATTTAAAACTATCTTCCTGTTCTAAACATACAGATTCTATTATATTTTTCTTACATAATTATTGAATTTATTATTAATTTTATTACATTTAATATTGCATAATTATTTATTACAGAAATTATAAATTTATTATTACATTATTGTTTATTATACAGAACTTATAAACCGAAAAACGAATGAAAAAAGCCGATTAGGAAACAATCCAGAGAAATTCGCACCTAGGTTAGATATCGTTCTCCCGACACTGGAAGGGCATTTTATTACAGGGTCCGCTTATAAGTACATTCCCACAAATTAAAACTATCTTCTTGTTCTATACATACAGATTCTAATATTTTGACATAATTACTGCATTTATTATTACATTTACATTTTTTTAAACATTTATTATTATTACCTTTACCCTAATTATTAAATTTATAATATTACCTTTATTATTACATCTGTTGCATTTATATTTATTTCCACATTTATTACTTCCATTATTACATTTACTAAAGGCGAGTAAGGAAACATTCCAATCCAGAGACATTTAAGAAATTCACACTTAGGTTCGAACACGTTCCCACGACTCCGTAAGGGATTTTTTGACCAAGAATCTCATTAAAGGGTCTAACTTATAAGTACCTTCGCACAAATTAAAATTATCCACCCGAGGAGGATGCCAGTGGGCGTCGAAACTGTCGTGGAAATAAACTCTGTCTATTAGAGTGGGTTTTTATTTTCATACCTATTTATTGTTGGATTTTGCATAAATAAACATTTTCTATGGGTTTTAAAGCTTTTTTCCTTGATTTTTTAAAATGTTAGTAAAGAAATAGTTATCGTTAACGGATTGTCGTTAACTTCCGTTAACTTTGTAGTAAAATTATCGGAGTACCGTTATCGGAGTTAAAAATTGGGGTTAACGGATTATCGTTATCGAAGTTAACTTTTTGGTTAACGGTGCCCACCACCACCACTGTGTAATTCTCGGGAGAGAAAGTCAAGCATATCGTTAATCGGCACTTTTGTAAACAATGAACAAACATCAAAACTGATCAATCTATCGTTGGTTTCAGTACGTGCATTATTCAATTTTTCAGTAAGATCCATGGAATTTTTTTACATGTGAATCAGAGATAGTTCCGAGAATGGGGGACAGGACTTTGACAAGCCATTTGGAGAGTTTATAAGTAATAGAGCCCACCGAGCTAATTATAGGGCGCATAGGGTTGCCAGGTTTGTGGGTTTTAATAAGACCGTAAAGGTAGGGCAGAGAAGGTGAAGTGGACATGAAAAGCGGAATTAAGTCCTTGTGATCTTTGAGAATGCGTTTCAAGCCACTATTAAATGATTTGATGACGTTATCCTGCGGGTTCTTCCTAAGTTTGCAGGATAACGTCATCAAATCATTTAATAGTGGCTTGAAACGCATTCTCAAAGATCACAAGGACTTAATTCCGCTTTTCATGTCCACTTCACCTTCTCTGCCCTACCTTTACGGTCTTATTAAAACCCACAAACCTGGCAACCCTATGCGCCCTATAATTAGCTCGGTGGGCTCTATTACTTATAAACTCTCCAAATGGCTTGTCAAAGTCCTGTCCCCCATTTTCGGAACTATCTCTGATTCACATGTTTGTTCATTGTTTACAAAAGTGCCGATTAACGATATGCTTGACTTTCTCTCCCGAGAATTACATAAGTATGACCTGCCACTCCCTTCACACATTGTTTTGGAACTTATTAATAGTCCAGGCAATTTGTAGTTAGACCTGGGCAAAATTGCTTCAGAAGCTTTCTAAACTGTTTCCAGCTCAGGAACCATTGCCGAATAACATATCCAAAATCCGACAAAATTGGACCCAGGGAACACCCCCAAAAATGAAATTCAAAATGGCGGACTGGATGTTTCCTACGAAAAAAAATATATATATAATTTACGCTTTTATTTTAGAGATACATTTGATGCTTTTTCTTTCAGTTGTAATGTTTTAAATAATTCAACAATATACAACACAACCAGTTATTACGCAAATAATGTTATATAGCTTTTTACAGATTTTTATAATCAATAATACAACAATTATTTTTTTCCCAGTTTCAAGTTATGTTCATTACAGAAGAAGTGATACCTGGTCACAAACATACAGAAATTAATCCTCTTCATCACTATCATCGGATAGATTACCGGTACTTGGGTTGTTATCGCAACCACTGATTTGGCACTCGCCACAAGCGGCTGAACAGGGCATTCCATTACGCTTGCATCCACATCTTGAAGTAGCACATTTCGTCTTGCAGGAGCAGCGGATCATGTTGAGTAGATAATTTGGAGCTGGTGGCTTGTCGCAGGCTGTAGGGTAGTAGGAATTATTCTTTACATACCAACCCCACTGTTCTGCATCGATCTTCTCTTCTGTAGACTTCCAGATTAGTATTTGAAAGTATGTGCGAAAGCTGTGGTACTTTGTGGACGCATCGGTAGGTAACAAAAGATTTAGCTGTAGCTACCTTTTCAACTAACATTCGATGACGTAGTGCGTTAGTGGATTCAAGTGTTTTGCAGCCATACAACAGAAGCATTGCCTTTCTTCCAGCGGCTTCAATGTCAGAGTGTTGGCAACAATCAGAACAGAATGTATTTGCAACTGAACGGAGTTCAGCCACCTTCATCAGTGTGTCGAATGCTTTGGCTTTACCGATCGAAAAAATTCTGGATGTGCTATCACAGCCCGTGAAAGCATGCACAAACAGGAGATACTTGCAGATGTCATTGCCTAACAATGATTGAATGCTGAGAATATCATACACAGGATTAGGAGATGGTCCCCGTCTTATATCGCTGCGATAGTACAACTTGAAACACTGTCCTTGGCATGGTACAGAAGGAGAATCAGCAAGTCGGTGTCTTCCCCTATTACTGTTGTAGTTGCATTTTCTGATGAGGAAACTGCTGCACGAACGATGTCCACATCAGCATCCCCATCTGCGTTGTGAACAGTACACCCGTGCTTCTTCAACATCTCACCTACGAGGAAATAAATGCTTGCTTGTTGTTTTCATTAGCCAGAAGGGTTCCTTCTGGCAACAAACTTCATGCTTGGACTGAGATTCAATTTCTGCTTGTTTGGTGCCTGCGTTTCTGTGGGTCATGCCCTTGATCGTAGGAGAGCTGCTGTAGCCATCAAAAACAATGATTGCTTTTCCATATGTTTTCAGAGTGAAATCGGCATATGAGTTGGCGATGCTGTCATATGTTTCATCTTGACGCCAGGAAACACGATGTAGTAGAGATCCACCATCCAATACGTACTGGTCTGTGCACTGAATTTCTTGAACTTCTTCCATGCGTAAAGTGTCAGTGTATTTGATTATTGCATGAGCTAGCTGAGACTTATCGGGTTTCCTCAAGATACTTCTGATTCGAACATGCAGGAGGATATGCACACAGTTCGTAACACATGACATCTTCAAGATTCATGTCTCCGCCAGTGGCAACAGTCATCATTCTCTGAAACAGTAGTGCAGGATCTACTTCTATATTGAAGCATCAGTGATCACAACGGCAGAAGCAGATCCTAGTGTTTCACTTTGTCAGATCTTTTGCAGAAATGTAAAGGCTTGTTTCCAATAATTTTTACGACAATGTTCGTCGATTGATGCAATTGATGAACGTTAACTCCAGGATCAGCAGTTAGCCCTGTTACAATGTTGCAGAGACCGAGGTAGAATGGAATGGGGATAAGGATTCCAGACGTTCAAGTACTTTCTTCGTGTCATTACTGCCCTGATTTGTCTACTTCCCCTCATTTCCTTGTGCTGTTCACACTTCCAACAAAACTCTGGTGTAATTCTGCATTGCTAAGTTATAAGTGGAACACAGAGGCATAGAAAAGAGCCACGTTTGTCCTTTGGGATGTCTGTAAATCCACTTCCGCGTGTCAGTCCGCCTCTGCTCTTCAGGGAATGCATTAGTACTTGTTCTATCACCAGGGGTCTGTGCGAGTCCGGCCCATAATCTGTCGCTTCTTCTTACCACAAAACTTACCTTCCTGGAACATTTTGTTAACGGCTGGATTTTCAGAAGGCAAACTTAACATTTTCTGCAGGTACAGGTATATCGATTTCAGGTAATTGTGATGTCCGGCTGCTGCAATATGGGGATGGTCTCCAGCATAGCTTGCAAGTGCAAATCCCACGAGCCGGTTCTGTCTGCTGTTATCAAGGAACGTGCAATGTTGATCATTCGCTGATATTCCAACCAGAGTTGACTTGTTGCGAAGTAGATTGTAGGTCAGTTTTCTTCGCATCCAAGTGGTAGCAATCTGAGACAATGCATTCGAAGATTTCACATCCTCAACTGATTGTTTGGCGGTCATAATATCGTCGAGCAGGTCACAAGCTTCCTTATGGAGGTCATGAGGAGTTTCCATCTTCATTACGAGGGAAAACGTCTGCGACTAGTAAGGTACTAAGAGCTGCATCTACTATCATATGACCACGTATCGCTTCTGAAACAGTTTTCCAGGACATCATGTTTGCAGGCATTTGGTCCGTAATTTCTTGAAGTACTTCAGACAATCCTGAACCATCTATAAGAGTACCGACTGCTCCCAAAAGATTCATCAGAGTGTGAAATGATCCCAGCATTAAAACAATGTCCTGCAGGTCTCTCTGTTCATTGATGATTGGGAAGCTTCCAGAACAAAGGCTGATCAAAGGTAATAATGCATGGGACTTTTTGATCGCGTGTGCTATCTTGCTCAAATATAGTAATGTCGAAAATATGCAGGTCATGTCAGTTGGCGACATATCTATGATGGGAAGGACGTGATCGACGCCACACCTGGATGTGAGACACTTGACCCGTGAATTGCCTGCATTGTCCGGACCAACTTGGACTCTGATCTTCTGCTGAAGATATCTGCCAGAGAAGACTAAGTCGACTTATGGTGGCAGTGGGTACTGGAAGTTCGCGGAATGAGATGTCCCTCAACATGCTTCTCGCGTGTCTATATTCCCTAATGTCAACGGTTGCAATCTTCTTAATGTCATTGTCACCAACATTACGCCTGTGGAATAGAAGGGTGGATCTTGATCTTCGGAGTTATTGCGGCAATCATACCATTCCATGAAGTATTCTTCCATCCAAAGTGCAGACATCATGATCGGACGTTATCTACTGCTAGAAGGACTGCAGTGTTTTCATCAACAGTAAAAGAGCCAGACCAACTTGCCAGCGCCGCGTTTCTTTCGAATCTTGTTACTTCTGCATACGACGAACAGTAACCCAGCTGATGGAGAAGGTCAATAAGGTACCTTGACTAAAGTTGTGGTGTAGCTGAACCGACAAACCGATCTGTAGTGGACATAGTAATCTCTAGGACGGGTTGTTTGCATAATGCTCTGCCCAATTGCACCTATTTTTCTTGAAGCATCCTGTCCCGCAAATGCTTTTGATAATAGCAATTTCAGACTGTTGGGAATGTAATCAAGAGCACTTTCTGCAGTGATGTCATTGGAGATGGATACACATCTTTTCTAGGCGAGTCGACAGACTTGATATCACTTCTGATTATTTTTGCAGCAGCTTCTACTAGGTAAATCTTCTGTAGTCTATATCTATATCACATTCTTTCGACTTTTTGTGATAATCTATAAGAATTTCATTAGCTGTCTCTCGTAGTGTTACTACATCTGCCTTCCCACTTTCACTGATATTATGATCTTGTCCTCGTAACGTTCTAAAAGCTTTCTCTTCATGTGCCTGCGTTCGTAGACAGAGCTCTGACTTCCTTGAAGATATTCCTCCATTTTGGAAATTAGGTCTCCAATCAACAGTTGTGATCATCATTCTCTTCCAGGTAAGCACAGGTCTGAAGGAATGCTTGGTGTTGCTCTTCATTAGTTGGTCTCCCTTTCTTCGAATCATGATCGTCGGAGGAGTATGCGAGAGGAATGTTTTTTCCACTTCGAAAATTTACGCTGCAGGTGTGATGGTAGACACAATCTGCAGCAGGAAGATCACGAGATAATACTCCAGACGGCCTTTTACATTAAACGACCATTCATCGCAACGGCTTTCACAGCACTTTTATGTTTCGGAGAACTCTGTAGTTCTTATTTTGACATGCTCTGATTTTGGTTTGTGTTTGGAAAAAAAGTCCACAAAGGTATCACAAAACAAACAGTGAGTAGCACTGGAAAATGCGTATATTCATGAAAACGAGCACTTTTCCTTGGTATTGCTCGGCTGCGGTCTGTCGTTCTTTATTTCAATGGTCTTTTTATCCGTAAACCTTTTCCTACATACAACGTGAACACTTATTCCAGCTGTTGCAACAACATCGCTTCCACGGCTGCGGCTGGATGCATTTATACCATCTGCTCCTTTTTGCGAGATGTGAACCACCTGTCCGCGTCCAATTTCTCCTTACAAATCACGCACAATTCTTCAGGGGTCTGCATTCTTGAAGGCGGACGCACACCGAGTCAGCCGTACACCGAGTCAGTCTGAAACAGAAAACACAAATTAATAAACTGTGTTGCAGTATTTAAAAGGAGTACATAATAACAGTTTTAAAGAAAATGACAAGCACAAATACGCAGATTTGATAGTGGGTAGTAGGAATTAAAGAGTTGTATATAATATAAGTTTATAAAGATGTAGCAATGTCCATTCTCACATACACTCCATACAGTATATTTTATTTACATTACGTGACGTCATAGTTTAATACTAGCCGCCTAATACAATTTTTAGTGTCATATAGGTTAATTTAGAAACGAAAAATGTGTTTTAAAACATTTTACTGATCAAGAAAAACGTCATAACTCTCTCTACAAAGCGAAATTAAAATTTATTGTATTTCGTAGGAAACTGCCAGTCCGCCATTTTGAATTTCATTTTTGGGGGTGTTCCCGGGGTCCAATTTTGTCGGATTTTGGATATGTTATTCTGCAATGGTTCCTGAGCTGGAAACAGTTTAGAAAGCTTCTGAAGCAATTTTGCCCAGGTTGAAGCTATTTTTGCTCTAGATTGCCTGGACTATAAGCTTTGCATCAAAGACTGTAAATTCACTTTCAATAACGAGTATTATCAACAAGTTTTTGGGATGGCCATGGGCAACCCCTTATCGCCCCTCCTCTCCAACATTTATATGGAGTTTTTCGAGATTACTTACATTCCGAGAATCCTGGGGGTTGGCATCCCTTGGTTGCGGTACGTCGACGATATTTTGTGTATTTGGCCCATGAATCGTGACCTGGATAACTTCCTCCTTCAGTTAAATGATCAAGTCCCCTCCATTAAGTTTACTTTAGAAGTGGAACAAGACAACTCAATCCCATTTTTGGATGTGCGTGTACATAGGGAAAGCTCAGGTTTTAAGTTTAGTATCTATCGGAAAAAAACAAACAATTTGTCCTACGTACATTTTAACTCGGGACATTACACCCCCACTAAGAAGACCATTTTTTCTTCAATGTTTCTCCGCGCCCTTAGGATCGCCAGTCCGGAATACATCGATGCCGAATTGGAAAAAATCAACGGTATTGGAAGTGATCTGTGTTATCCATCTGCGTTTATGGAATCTTGTCTCAACAAGGCAAAACGAACTTTCTATCGTGTGAATAATAACACTCATACTTTGTCAAAAAATATTTTAGTACTTCCATTTTTCCCGGGCTTTTTAGGCATTGTTAATGTACTTAAACTTTTGGATATTAATGTAGTATTTTCATATAACAATATTGTGAAAAATATCAGAGTAAAAAATAGCCCTACCAATAATTCAGCATTATCTATAAAATTGGTTGTAAACAATGTGATTCCTTTTAATAGGTCAGACGGGAAAGGATTTGCACACACGTATAAAACAGCATCAATATTCCGTTAGAACAGGACAGTCGTCCAGTGCCCTTTTTATCCATTTGTCAGAGTTATCCCACTGTATTGATTGGAATAATGCTTCAGTTTTATTTCACTCTAGCAACATTGTTAATAGAAATATTCTTGAGTCTGCCATTATCCAACTCACAAATAACTTCAACTTAAGCAAAGGTCTTTTTCAACTCGATCCTGTTGTTTTGAATTCATTCAGAAAAGATTTAGATAAGAAGGGTAGAACGCTAAATCTTTGGTAAACTTGTATGCTACTCAAATAACTTGTATTTTTTTAAATTTATTTTTATATACATCGAACCTAAACAAGAAGGGCAAAGTGCTAAAACCCGGGCAGATTTCCAGTATAAATTTGTATTTTTTTTATTTTGTTATTTTGTTTTTTCTATAACATTGGTTGGAAACAATTAATTTGATCTTGTGTTAATCTTGTGCTAAAAATCGGTAGTTTTTCCTTACAAATTTGTAAGCTCCTCCCACAATCCTTTAATGTTTAATAATTTTTTTATTTTTTTTATCTCTCCGTTTATTGTATATATATATATATATAATATATATATTATATATATATATATATATATATATATATATATATATATATATATATATATAGTTTTTTTTCTGTAACCTATATATAGGCTGTAACCCTTTATGTACTTCAGTGTTCCTGAGGATGTCATTAGACGAAAGCGCTTGAGCACCATCTGTGTTTCCTTTCCTTCGTGGTTTTATTCATCATAAATATTTTTCACGTGTTACTTTCGTGAAATAATTTTCATATATATATATATATATATATATATATATTAATTATACCCACCGGGATCCGAACACATATGGCTTCAGCAGAAGGTGAGGGCTGTTGTCATTACGCTACGACGGGATAAAAGTTAATACACTCTGACGGATTGAAACTCATAACTCTTTCATACCCAGGAGTGCTTTGTGTATTAATCCAACGCAATCAAGCTCATGACCACCATTTCATTCAAATTATCTGATGCAACAATGGGGGCCCGTAGATGGAAATAAATTTGGCCCATAATTCAGGAACTATACTAGAAATAATTTTATTTTTTCTAATAATTCTTGTACTTTCTAATAATGTTTTTGTTTTTTATTTTCTTTTTGATGAATTACCTGGATGACATGGCATGTTTTTTCAGCAAGATGGTGCACCTCATTTTGCCATGCAAGTTCGCAAATATCTTGATAAAACGTTCCCCAACAGATGGATTGGCCGAAGAGGTCCTATCGAATGGCCACCCAGGTTCACCAGATATCACTCCACTCGATTTTTTTCATAAAAAAAAAAAAAAAAAAAAAACTATTAGAAAGTACAAGAATTATTAGAAAAAAATACAATTGGTGATACGTTCCTTTAGATGATTTATGTCTCGTATCTTTTCCTGATACACCATGGCCTTCAAGTGCTAATGCGTGTTCATCAACAGTGGGGAACACGTATTGAAATGTGTTTTCAAAACAATGGCAACCATGTAGAGCATATTATATAAATAAAAATGGTTGTCCATAAAAAATGTTTATTTTTCCTATGTATGGAAACTTACGGCCCACCCTGTATATATATATATATATATATATATATATATATATATATATATATATATATATATATATATATATATATATATATATATATATATTAAAAAAATTTAAATCGCCATTATTTCCTTCTGTAGGCCCTCTTTGCATGCGCTTCTCTGAAAACACTTGGCACTCTGGTGTCCACAGAGACGTTTCTCATCCGGTGAGCCGTGAAATGAAGTAAGTGCACCGCGACAGTTTTCTTAGACTTATTTTGAAAACTTTTGGCCGAAACTTTTACTTTGTTCAAACTTATTTTAAAATTTGGTTCGGTGAGCTTATTTTTCTATAATAAAATTATGCACTCTTTCCAGCCCTAAGTTACCTTGCCTTAAAGCTGCGCCTGCCCGTGTTACCAGTTTCAAAATAAGCCCTTTAATGTGATGGAGAGTTGAGACGTTGTTTCAAGGATTTTGTTTTTTATTTATTTATTTATTCATTTATTATTTTGGAGTGGAGGTGGAGAAGCAAATGAATAAAACCAAGCTTTTAAGTGAATGAAAGACATTATGACAGAAAAATATGAATTGTGTTCGCTGTAAAGCAGTATACTGTAACAAAATTTCTTGGTGCGATGTTAGATAAGAATTTGTAATGGAATGATCATGTAAATTATATTTCAAGAAAGATTTCAAGGAGGGTTGCTATAATCCCTTAAACTTGGACATGTAGTCGATAAACAGGTTTTATTAACTCTGTATCATACATACCCTTGCTCTTCCTTATATAACGTATTGCACCCTTGTACAGGGAAAACTCCGCTAACAATGGCTTTAAACAGTATCTTTGTCATCGAAAAACGAGCAATAAGGTTATTATCTTCCGATGCTTATTTCCAGGATCATTCTAGTGCATTATTTAAAAAGTTAAAACTACTAAAGCTCAAAGATGTAATCAAAGTGACACATTTTATATTTATTTACGAGTGAAAGAACAAAATCATTAATTTGCATTGGGTAAATAAATATTTTGTAAATCATCAAGAAATCCACTCGTATCACACTAGGAATAGATCAAAGCATGTTATACCTCAATTTAGATTGACTTCATCTCAAAAAATACCCATTTTCATTGGATTGAAACTATAAAATGAATTAAATGCTGATATAAAAAATATTGTGAATGTAAATTCGTTAAAAGTTGAAATCTCGATTAATAATGGAATACTAATAAAAATCTAGAATTAAATTTACATTACTATTACGTATTCACTTCTCATTTGTAATCTACAGGGTTTTCAAAAAGAAACGCAACCTATTGGAGAACCTATATACCATTGTAATCTACCCTTTACTCTTCTAATTTGGGTTGTGTTTCTTTTTGAACACCCTGTAGGATTAAATGTACATTACTTGTTTATTACTTGCTTATCTTTCGTGTCTAATATTGATTCCTTTGTATAGTATTAGTATCATACCTTCAGTAATGACTTTGTATATGTTTTATATCTATAATAATAACTTAAGATTATTATATACTCCAGGGTTTCAAAAAGTGCGGGAGCCGGGGGCACCGCTCCTAGGAAATGACTGGCAAAATTGAGGAAATAATGCCATGCGAAAGAAAAAAAAATTTAGTAGTTAGCACATAGCTTACTAAGGCTTCATCCCGATGGGTTTAATATTGAGGAAATTTTAGCTAAAAAAATCTTGCTCCTGAGAAAGAAAACTTTTTGATACCCTGTTATACTCTAATTAATAATTCTTATTCATGATTTATAAGTGATTAATAATAACAACTATATTTTATTTTCAATTAAGAGCCCAGTAAAGCCAAAAGCTTAAGAGTGGAATTAAATTAAATAAATAGTCCAATTTAACAATTATTTATGTTATGCTGAAATTATTGTAACAGCAAAAATTATAAAATTGAAAAATTATATTTATTTTATCAATAAATGTTATTCAATTTATGAGATTGGCAAATAACCTATTCCATTATACTATGTAGAGTACAGACTGTAATCCTATTGTTAATATTGTCTCGTATCTACTATTATAAACTGGGTACATCTAATTTATCTATACCTGATCAAATTGTCCGCTAATAATTATCGTACCGTATGCATTGGATTTACTTAAATTAATCCATTAGTGCCCGTTGGTAGAATTTCCTACCGACAAAATTGTTTGTCATTATTGCATCACTTTTTTTTGTATTCACGTGTTGCGTCATATCAATAACTCATACCGAAGATCACGTGAATACAAGAAAAAGTGATGCAATAATGAAAACAATTTTGTCGGTAGGAAATTCTACCAGTGAGCACAAATGGGTTTAAAAGGGTTCAACAAATAGGATTAATTTTCAGTGACAGGTGAAAAGAAAACCTTAATTGGATGAAATAAAAATTAAAAATTTTGATTTTTAATCATCTTAGATATTACATATATTTTTACCTAAATTTATTTATGGAATAAATAGCTTTATTTATTATCAAAGTTAATTGTATACTATTCCAATCTGATACATCTAATATAAATTAGAATATCGTATGTTCAATCTTGCGTCCTAAAAATGTATCGTAATATTAAACTGACTTGGATTCTTCTTTGAATACATTAAATTGACATGGAATCTTCTTTGAAAACAAACTATTAATATTTAATATCATTTTACTATTGTTCGTACTAGTGTTCGTACCAATCAATGTAAAGGGGTGTCAGGAAATGATTGCCCCCCCATGTACAGAAGGAACTGAAAGGAATAGAAAAAAACAGACAAAACCACGCGAAAGAGCGTTTAATTTTGAATAAAAAAACACTTGTTTTAATATCGGGTGTTGCCCCCATTTGCAGCTCTGACGGCCATTAATCGACAGGGGTATGATCCCAGAAGTGTCTCAAAGAGATCGGTATCATGACTCTTTTCTTCAAGGACTTCGTTGATCTTTGCAGTCATAATTTCTGTTGAATACCGATTCTGAATGGGTTGTTCCAGCATTAAGGACTCCACCCGATCCTTCATGATGGATCCGACATGTTCACAGACATTAAGAGGGAGAATTGCCAGGCCATTCATTATTTCCGAAAAAATCAATGTTATTGTCCTTAAGCAGTTGTTGAGTCGCAAGTGCTTTCATACAGGGGGCTTTGTCGTGAAGAAAGGTTGCCTGTTCAACATCCAAAACACACTCGGGGTCTTTCAAAAACGGAATTACATGTTGGCTAAAATTACATTTCGAAAATAAGGCCCATCCCAACTGGTTCCTCTTGGTTTGATAACCCAGATGAGCTTCCGAATAGAGAACATAATGAAAACACCCACACATGCTGGATTTTTACTATTTCTCGATACTTCTGGTCGTCTGGGACTTCATCAGGAGTTGTGTGCCCAAACCCGATCATTCTGAAAATTTGGTTTTCTGAAGACATAAACGAAGAATTCATCGCTGACAACCAAGTGAAGGAAATCGTCTTCCGTCCATTCCTCAAGATAATCACAAAACCATAGCCGATCTTCAATATTAAGATCACTCTTCTGTGGCTTAGCTATTTCATGCCAAGCACTCAAGCCTTGGCGAACTCGAAATGATGCACAAGTTGCCGATTGACTATCTACCACGACGGATAAGTATCTCTTTCGCTACCTCAGAGCAGCTCTTCTTTCGGCGCCGTGATGCAGCAAGCACAATGCCTTTCGATTCTTGAGATAATTTCTCCGGTCTTCCTCCTCGAAATTCTGTTTCACAATCTTCAGGATTCTTATTCCAATTCCTTTTGACAAAGTCTTCTGATCTTTTTAATCTCTCAGCCACCCAGTGTCGAGTTATGAAAGTTGCACCAGCTTCCTTTGCTTCACGAAATATGACAGCTCGAATGCGGTCAAGAACTCGCTTTTTCTCTGAATCGTTCAAAATAGATGATGCCATGGTTTCTGTGGGGAAAAAAATGGTAAGAATTAAAATCACAGGAATAGAATATAATGGTTTTTATTCAGATTTTAACGCTCTTTCAAGTGGTCTCGCCGGTTTTTATCTATCTCTTCTAGTTTTTGCTCTACAGGGGGAGGCAATCATTTCCTGACACCCTAAACAAGATTACATCCCCATCATGTGAGGAGTTAGTGAAACCCCTTCTAGTCCTTCCCAAAGCTCCCAGTGGGCGAAAATATCCTTTCCATAATGTATTTCCTAGCGAGCACAGCTAACTTGGGATAGCCATTTTGATTTTCCCTCCAATAATCTAAGGCGTCACTTGAAGGACTTTTCAACTGGAGATATTGTTCAAGTTTTGTTGAAACGTTGCTGGTTTTCGCTTTCTTAGACGAAGGCGATATGAATGCCAGAATGTTTAGTTCTCCAAACGTTATGATTTTAAGTAATCAATAAGGCCTACGGTAGATACCTACAGTAGCAATCCTTCCCCTTTGTTTTTGCCTTCAAACAAACCCCAGGCCTAATACCCTAGTTACACCGCACTTTTATCTACCATGACAAGTGTTCATGAGCAAATTGTTCATTGTTCGAAGCTGGAATAATTGTTCTTGTTCAAAAAGTGTTCATACTTCAATTTACGCAAAGTCTGAACAGTATTGCTCAAAGTTTTCTTTGAAATTATTTAGAGGGTAACTTTTAAAAAAACTGTACAGGGTGTCCACAAAGTCCTGTTCCGTTTTTAAAATTTTATTACAACAAAACCAAAAGAGAGAATAATGCAGTTTTTTTGCATTTTGTTGCTTAACTAATGAAGTTTTTTTCTTAATTTACAGGTTGTAATCTGAGTGTCAAGTTACTATTGATAGAAGCTTGAACGAAAATGCGAATATACAGGAGAAAGCTCAATGTGTTATCTTGTTTGCGGAGTCGAAATCAGTGACAACTGTTTAACGGTATTACCGCCGTCAATATGGCAAGGATCCTCCCTATACAACACTTATCGAGTCTATTAACAAGATAGTCGAGTGTCTGAGCTTTTTTCTGTAATTGGATATTTGTCATGTGTATATATGTCTGCCAACTCTTTGAATGTCGTGAATATTCAACTTAGGTCTCCCGCCGCTAGAGGTGTTTATGCGGAAAGTGATATATTGAGTTGTTCATACTTCGCAGTGTTGTGGCACCACGAGAGCAGAGAAAATCTCTTTCCTGCTAGGAATATCAGTGGAGGGTCCCTGCATCTATCCCCGTGTGCTTGTCCTTTATGGAGAATGAATGTTTCATAGGTGGTCACCCGTTGTTGCTACGGCGAATTCAAGAGTCTCTCACTTAGAGGTGTTTATAAAGCAAGTGATCAAAAGATGAGCTGCTCGATGGTTGATCATGCTAAACAGAGAGAGAGAGAGAGAGAGAGAGAGAGAGAGGGGGGGGGAAGAAACGTAGGTAAAGTCACTCATTTATATTTAGTTGTATGCAAATTGATTTTTGCTGACCCAAAGCAGATTTGCCTGCATTATGTTTAGTAATAACAGACTGGTCACATTTTCTGCGTTTGCCTCTGAAAACAGGCGCGTGTCCCTCAAACAGAATCGAAATGATACAACGCTGAAAATTACTATTAAAAAATTAGTCTTTTATGGTTTGGACTGAAATCACGCGCGCACGCACACGCGCGCCCACACACCCCCACACACACACACACACACACACACACACACACAATCCCTGAAATTTTCAGTAATTTCGCGTAATTATATTTCACTCATGGACTTCAAAAAATTACTGAACTACTTAAGATTTCACTTAACCTAACCTAACCTAAATTCCTGAAATTGCCGAGTAAAACAGTAATTACGCGAAATCACTCGTTTTACAATCTGGTGTAACATATATATGTAAGGTATGCTCTAAAGCCAGTCACTTTAGCCGACATCTTATCGACTCCTAAAAGTTAGTTCGGAAAAAGTCTTAAATTGCCAACCTCACCCATCAGTGCTATAAATAAAAAAGAGAACATTTAAAAACTCTCTACTTTTCAACCAATCATATATATTTTCGTTTCTTTCCGACTCTCCCTTTAATGGCCTCATTTATTAAAGAAAAAATAAATGGTTTTCCCAAAGTGAGTTGGTTCAGTCACGTGGATATTCAAATTTATTTCTGGTTAAGAATTTATATACTTTCCACGTATCTCTCCTTTGGCGTTTCCTTAATCATGCACTTTTAGTACCTGAGAATGACATAGATACAAATTGCTTTGAATTACATTCGAAATGTTTGTGAGAAAAGACAAAACTCTTTTATAAAAAGACGTGCTAAGTATTTGTATATATTTAATCATTTCTTTAGATGAAGTAAAATACTCTTTGGAGAAACCCGTTAAAACTACACACATTTTACTCCTAATCGCAAAAGTTCCACATCATATATAAGTACTTTTTATGTTTGAATATGTGTGTGTATATATACAGGGTGTCCCTAAAGTCTGGACACATAGGAAATATCACTAACTATAACTAACTATATGTTATTATTATTATTATTATTATTATTATTATTATCTTAAATTCATGCAACTGAGGCCTAAGGTAGGCCCACATCGAATCAGCAACCCTGAGGTAGGACCAAATAGGACCTCCAAGTCCATAAGTTATGGACTTGGAGGTCCTATTTGGTCCTACCTCAGGGTTGCTGATTCGATGTGGGCCTACCTTAGGCCTCAGTTGCATGAATTTAAGATAATAATAATAATAATAATAATAACATATAGTTAGTTATAGTTAGTGATATTTCCTATGTGTCCAGACTTTAGGGACACCCTGTATTGTTAGGTTTTGCCTAAATCAGGGTAAGTTTCAAAAAATCGTAGCTAATTCGAAACGTATTAGCGATTTGTGACGAAAAATGTTTGCCATGTGAAAGTTTTGCGGATGTCTAAACAAAATAAGAGCTCATTTGCAAACTAAATTCTCTTAGTTGAAAAAGATGACACTTTTCTAGACTCAAAACAATATAATTTTTGTTGTTTAAATTTTAAACCCTCACAAACTCTCTCCGTGCGTGGTGTCGGACTGGATCTGGCTGAAATTAAGGTAAAAACTTCCTTTAACCTTTTCAAAGTCGCATGACCAATAAACTTCCAACATTATAACGGGTGATCGAAAAGTCGCGCAACCCGCATCAAGATTTTATTAAATGCTTGGCTAGCCTAAGCTTGATAGGCAGGCTAGCTTAAGCTTAGCTTAATCAAAAAGTAACAGTGCAAGGAGAAGGTGAAGGTTTCCCAGGAGAAATGTGTTTTTATTGTTGAACATTATTTTATGTCAAAATCTTGTCTTGAATGTTAGAATGTATTTAGACGAGCGTTTCCTGAGGTAACTGCACCAAATAAATCAATTAAACATCGGCTTATCAAATGTTTAATTCGTGATACGGGCAATGTCAGTGCAGGAAGCGTTCCAATCTTCCCTCGATATTAACAGGTGATATGATAGATGAGGTGAGGCAATGTTTGCTACAGAATCCTCCATGCAAATCCCTAAAATAATTACGACAACAAATTCATGTCATATGGAAGTGCACAAAAAGCAACGAGGAAGCTGAAACTCCATACTTATTGAGTTCAAGTTGTTCATGAACTTAATGGAAATGATGGTGAGAAGCGGGTTCGTTACTGCCAGTGGTTCCATAATTTCATCCGGAATGGAGTAGGTGCTTTGGATACAGGGTTTTTTATGGATTAGGCATGGTTTCACCTCATTGAGTATGTTAGTAGTCAGAACAACAGAAAAGCGAGTTCTGAAAATCTACGCGCCATTCAAGAAGTGCGTCTACATTCCAAAAAAGTTGGTGTTTGGTGTGCGATCTCTCGTTTAATTGGACCTATTTTCTTCACTCAAACATTAAATGCTGAACAATACCAAGATTTGGTGAGGCAGTTTATTTCGCTACTTAAAGACACTGAACGGGACTGCTGGTTTCTGTAGGATGGAGCAACACTAAAATGCTAAAACATGAAGCACTTAAATTTCAAGATTTTGGCCCAATGAACTAAAAATTTTGATGGTTTCTTTCTTTCATGAATTTGTTGATCTGCTAGCTTTTCTGGCTATTAGAAAACCATAAAATTTTATAGAAGCGTGGACTGGTGGCCTTCCCTATCAATAAAGTCTTCAGATAAACCAAGTTCCAACACGTTTCTACAGAGTTTCATACACTTTCGTGAAATGAAGAAAATGAAGTTGGTCAATAAATTTAGAAATTTTTTTTAGCTACGCATCAGAAGCCATGACAGGTAAAAAAAAATGTGACATGTTGTACTTGAAAACTTGAAATTTAACTGTTTCTTGAGCTTTAAGTAAAATCTGTGAAGTTGCATTTAAAATTTAAGTGAGTCGTGAACTAATTGTAAATGTTAACCTCTAACTCGCTTAAAATTTTATTAAAATAATTTTCATTACATTTTATTGCTTGACTATTGTGTATAAAAAAGATTGAGAATGTTCTGAAAACTTAATCCAGACGAAGAATCTTAAGGATTGAACATGGCAAAAAAAAAAAACCATCACTTGGAAGAACTACAGTAGCTATTTATTGCCCCCCGAAGGATAATAACGCAGGAACTAGTAGATATAATTTCATTTTAGGTCTTGTTCGTAGGGAACCTCTATTTAATTATAAATAAAAGAACTGAAGCTTGTATCATGGTTCAATAATTTTCTGCGAACTTTTCGGAATTTCTTCCAGCTTCAGTGCTAAGTTAATAGTAAATACGATTGTTTTATGTACATACAAAAAGAGATATAATCAGTGGGGGGAGGTTCTACGAAAAAAGGTACCGGTACTCAGATTTGACGGACTCTTCGAGCATCAAAAGCAGTAGGCCCAGAAGAAGCACTACTAATATACAACTTAAACAAAAATGGCACAGTGCAAATAAAAACACCTTTAGACAACACAAAACCAAGAAATATAGAAGAGGTAGTCAAACAAGGCACGTCTCTGGGACCCAGACTGTGCTCAGTGGACACAGATAGAGTATATAATATGGATAAATGCCTGACAAGAATAAGGGAAATAGAAATTCAGTCATGTATATTTATGGATGATATAATGCAGACATCAAGTAACTTAGAAGTAATAGAAAAATCAATTAGTAATTGTAGATCAATGGAAATACTAGAAAAGTTACATTTAATAATAAAAAAGAGAAATCAGCAGTAATGACAATAAATGTGATAAGAAGAAAAGTACCTGAAATGAGAACAATTAACAAAGTGAAAATGGGAAGTATAGAACAAGTGCAAGAATACAAGTATTTGGGACGATGGTTCAATAGCAGAGGTGATCACCCAAACACTTATAGAAAAGATGAAAAGTAAGATAAATTTCATGATAGCAGATCTAAAGAGATATGGAGATCCAGCTACAGTGGGCCATTGGTCAATGAAGGTGAAAATAAAGTTGTATGAAACCATAATAGTACCTACAATATTTTATGGAATGGAAACATGGACGAGAACAAGGACAAAGTATATTGAAGAATTGGAACAAATGCAGGGAAGAATTCTAAGGGAAATAACGGGAATGAAATGTAATACCCCCTATTGGGGATTATTAGCTGAATTAGGAGTGTGGCCAGTCAAAGAAAAAATTGGATACAAGAAGATAATGCTAATGAACAATATATTAAACTCAAATGAGGATAGATTAATTAAAATGATAACCGAAGATCAGTTCAAAAATCCATACCCAGGATGTTGGGCAGAGGAAGTGGCAGAAATGTGTAAATTGTATAAAGTAACATTAGAGGACTTGAAAATGATGAAAAATAGTGAATTAAAGAAAAGTGTACGACAAAAAATTAATGAATATTTACAGGAAGAACTAATAAAGAGGAAAACTAAAATGAAAAAACTAAGATTCATTGATGAATTTAAAAGAAAATCATATACTGAAAATATGAAAGAAAAGGATATGAAGATTATAATGGAAATCCGATTAAATATGGTTGAGGTGAAAGAAAACTATAAAGGAAAATATGAGGACATGAAGTGTGAAGTATGCAGGAGAGAGAATGATATGACAGAACACTCGTTTCATTGTGAAAAACTAAGAAACATAGTGGGGGAGATGATGGGAGTAGAGACTATAAAAGACTAGAAAGTATAAAAAATTATATTGTAAAAATAATGGAAATTAGAAGAAGACTGTTTACAGTAAAAGTTTTAAGTACGGGGCTCCAATAAACCTTAGCCCCCCGCCCATGGCCTAAACCATTGGAGGTACAGTAAAACTAAACATACCTTACAAAAGAGAATTTAATCCTGCATTTAATGAGAAACAATTAAAACTTGGTGTTCCCGCCATTGGCTTCCAAGACAGCCTGAATTCGCTTTGGGTAGCTTGCCAAAAGTGGCGTGAATAGATCTTGATCGTTACGCAAATTTGCTAAAACAGTTTCAATGTGTTGCGTCATTGTATCCTTCGAAAACGATTTGCTGCAGGTTCTTGAAACAAGAGACATTCAACCTTGTCCTTTATAACTGATCCAATGTGTTCACAGACGTTCAGGTCAGGAGAATTTCCTGGCCATTCTTCATTTCCAAAGAAATCGATCTCATGGTTCCGCAACTGGTGAGTGGCTAATGCCTTAAAGCAGGGGGCCTTATCGTGCAGAAGTGTGACCTGATCGACATCCATAACTAGTGATGTAGCGGATGTCATTTTTTCACATCCGCGGATGAGGATGTTTGATTTCGACATCCGCGGATGCGGATGCGGATGTCTACATTTTCGTTATTTTTTAGGATATATTCGAGATTTGTTGTGTTTAACGTATATAATAAGTTATTATATAGAGAGAGCTGTAGCTTTAATGTAGTATAATTGATTAATTGTACAATAATTGCTGTACTTTTCTCTGATATAAAATAATATCAAGCATCTAACTAATATAGAAATCAATTAGTGAATTCGTCTGCAAATAAATTCGTTATATTTTGTCGAGTTTCAGCCACAATTAGAAACCATAATTGTGTTACCAGGATGCGGGACGTGAACCCAACTCAAATGCACCTCACCGACCTCTTTCCCCAACCTCCACCCTTATAGAAAGAGATCTTTAATTAGCTTGATAACTATTTATATTAAGTTTAAAGTTTTATTAGGCATATTTATAAATGAGTATTTAAAATAAAGTAAACTACGATGTTCATCGTTTAATATTCAAACTTAATTATAGGAAAGTTATGCTTAAGGAACATTAATTTTTCTGCCTTTTCTGCTGCCAGTCTGTTTCTCTTTTCATCATATATTAATCCAGCACTGCTAAATAATCTCTCGCTTGGTACGTTTGTTGGAGGACAGGCTAAATGTTTCCTTGCAAGTTTACTCAAGTATGGATAGATATTCTGCGTATTTTTCCACCAACTAATAGGATTGTCACATGCAGCCAGGCGTTTTTCTTGGTGATAGCTCTCGATCATTTTTACTACATCTTTTGACATCGCGTAGGTCTCGTCATTGCTGCTTGACTCAAGAAACTGAGAGAGAGATTCTGTGATAGATTTGCTCGTTGAAGGTGTTGGTTCTGTCACTGAAACTTTTATTCTTTTGGTGGGTGGCGAAGCGACAGATTCAAGAGATTGAAGCTCTTCAACTGCTTTGCCAAGTGATGATTTAACTCGTTCTAATGTACTAGGTGAAAATAACTTAGCTTTGTAACGTGGATCTAAGTAGGTTGCAAGAGAGTAACTTCATACAAGAACAGCCTCTCGTCTTGTCGCTTGCATCACTTTTGCGCACAATGAACTAGTTCTATTATTATAGTAGAATTTGATAATTTCCGCTTATTAATGACGTTTTATCTCAACGGTCCACATCCGCACGACATCCGCAGTCCAAAGTGCGGATGCGGATGCGGATGCGAGAAAGTGTGCGGATGTTCCGCGGATGCGGATGTGACCTACATCACTATCCATAACATTGTTTGGGTTTCTTAGAAAAGGAATGACATGCTGGGATAGAATAATATCACGAAAATACTGTCCATCCCAACTCTGACCATTTGGCTTCAGCACTCACATGAGCTTCTTTGCAGTGAACAAAACAAACACACCAACACAATCTGGACTTTTTAATAATTCGCGATAATGTTCATTGTCATCGATTTCATCTGGTGTTGTGGCCCACACTCGATCATTTTGGTAGTTAGGCCGACGTGTTACGTAAACAAAATATTCATCGGAGACAGCTAAATGCATGAAATCATCCACATCCCAATCTTCAAGATAATGGGCAAACCACATTCTGTCATCGATGTTAAGTTGAGTTTTTCTTGGCTTTGGAAGTTCATGCCAAGGCTTTAAACCTCGCCTATGACGGTACAGTCGAATGATCTCACCACTAACGATCTTTCCTCTCAACCCTTCAATCTCCCTAGAAAGTTTAGCACAGCTGTTTTTCCGCTTACGCGTACCGCTTTCAATGATGTCCTTTGTTTCCTGAGAGAGAGTGGCAAATTTGGGCGCCCAGATTTGGTTGTATCCATTTCACATTCATCCAAAGTTTTATTCCAATTTCTTTTGACGAAGACACGAAGTCCTCACTTCTTCGCAACTTTTTGGCAACCCATGAACGTGTTATAAAGGTGGCTCCAGCATCACGAGCTTCCCGAAATGTTATTGCTCGTATGCGATCTATCACACATTGCCTCTCCGAATCACCAATTAATTGAGAAGCCATTATATTATCACTTTATCAGCTAGAGTAATTTTAATACCTGCAATAAATAAAGAATTTTATATATTTTTATAATCACTAAAAACTATTTCGATATAAGTAAACATGTAAGCTGCAGATGGGGTGGCTAAGGTTTTTTGGAACCCCTTACATAGTAGGAGATACAGTGTAGGGGCTCTGCACTGGAAACGTGTGCTGATCCGCAGGATCAAGTGAGCAATTTCTGGAACCTGGAACCTGGAACCTGGAACCTAGGGGGGTTAAGGGAAATGACGGATTTTTTCATTTTTTGAAAAAAAGGTGCCGGTACTGCGTACCGTTGTATACCGCCAGAAAAAAAACACTAGATATAATAATAATAATAATAATAATAATAATAATACTAATTAATCTACACTTTTATCAATTTCATACAAAACTATTCAATTAGGTGGCGTTACAATCCAAACCAATTATAGTGGTAACACTAACCGCCAATATCAACTAAGAATAAACGAACACCTTAGCATTTCATAGACAACATCATTCTTCTTCTTCCGCAGCTTATTATCCCATCTTTACATGGGGTCGCTGTTTTTGGTTCGTCTTCTCCACTCTCCTCTGTCGTATACCGCGTCCTCCTCCAAGTCCTTCTCCCTGATGTCCGCCACCACACAGTCCCTCCATCTCGTCTTCGGTCTTCCTCTTCTTCTCCGTCCCGGCAACTCCATCTCCAGCACTCTGCGCCCGACATACTCCTCCTCTCTTCTCCTGACGTGTCCATACCACCTCAGCCTGGCCTCCTGCACCTTCTTAGATGCTTCCGCCACCTTCACTGTTCCTCTTATATGCTCATTTCTGACCCTATCCCTCCTCGTCACTCCACACATCCATCTCAACATCTTCATTTCAGCCACATCGATTTTTCTTTCATTGCTTTTCTTCATTGGCACAGTCTCCATTCCATACAACATTGCCGGCCTCACCACTGTTTTGAATACCTTTTCCTTCAGTTTCACTGGGACCCTCTTATCACAGAGCACCCCTGATACGTCTCTCCAGTTATTCCACCCCGACTGTATTCTACAGTTTATCTCTCTCTCTGCTCCCCCCTCTGCATCCACTGTTGACCCCAAGTATTTAAAATACTCCACCGTCTTAACACGCTCTCCACTCAATGTCACTTCCCCTCCTCGGTCCTGCTGCACATCACATCTCATATATTCGGTCTTCTTTCGGCTAATTCTCATCCCCCTACTTTCCAACGCCTCTCTCCAATTTTCCAACTGCTGCTCCACCTCCTCTTTCGTCTCCCCACTCAACACAACATCGTCTGCATACATCATGCACCACGGCGCCTCCTCTAATCCTGTCCGTCAACACATCGAATACCACATTGAAAAGGAAGGGGCTCAAAGCTGATCCTTGGTGCAGACCAACTTCCACCCCAAAGCTCTCTGACACACCCACGCTACTCCTCACCTTAGTTGTTGCTCCCCTGTACATCCCCTTGATCAATTTAACATACTTCTCCAGTACCATCTTTTCCCTTAAGCATCTCCAAACTTCCTGCCGTGGTATCCTATCATATGCCTTCTCCAAGTCAATAAAAACCATGTGCAACACCTTCTGCCCCTCTGTACCTCTCTGCCAACTGTTTCAATGCAAAAACTGCATCTGTCGTTCTCCTTCCCGGCATAAATCCAAACTGTTCCACTGACACTTCCGCTTCGTCTCTCAACCTACTCTCCACTATTCGCTCCCATATCTTCATTGTATGTGATATTAGCTTGCTCCCTCTATAATTCGTGCAATCTTGTACATCTCCCTTCTCTTTGAATATAGGCACTATGATGCTGGTCCGTCCTCATCCGGAATCACCTCCTGATCAAACAACTTCTGCATTAGATCCCACACCAGATCCACCCCTCATCTCCCAGTGCCTTCCATGCCTCGGCTGGTATCTCGTCTGGGCCAGTCGCTTTGTTATTTTTCATCCTATTCAGAGCACGACTCACTTCCATCCTCCCCATTTGTTCTGTCATAGCTACATTTGGTAATCCATCCTCATAGAAAGATCTTGGGTTTTCTTTATTTAATAATTCCTCAAAATATTCCTTCCATCTATCCTTTATCTCTTCATCTCTTTGCAGCACCGCCCCCTCCCTTCCCTTAATTTGTTTTACCTGTGTAAAGTCTTTTGTCGCTCTATTTCTGCTCTTAGCCAATCTGTATATCTTCTTTTGTCCTTCACGATCCTCTAAATCCTCATACATCTGCCGATATGCCTCCGCCTTTGCTCTCGCCACTGCTCTCTTTGCCTGTTTCTTTGCTTCTTTATATACCACCTTACACTCTTCACTCCTCGATTCTTCCCATAACTTCTTAGTTTCTCTCTTACTTCGTAGTGCTCTTTGGATCTCATCACTCCACCACCATCCTTCCTTATCTTCCCACACTTTACATGATGTTTCCCCCAATATGTCTCTACCTGCCGTTTTCATGACATTCGCATTATGTACTCACCAATCCTGTACATTCTGTTCATCAACATGGATTTCACTCAACACTCTCTCTCTAAATTCCCGTTTCTTCCCCTCCTCTCTCAGTTTGTACCACCTAATTCTCCTCACTGTTGTTCCTCGGGTCTTTCTTCCTCTTTTCAACATCACATCCATGACTATCATCCGGTGTTGTGGCGTCACATGGTCTCCTGGAATAACTTTGCAGTCCCTCACCTCGGCCAGTTGCCTTCCTCCTATACAGTATGAAATCAATTTGCGATGTTCTGCCTCCACTCTTGTACGTAATAACATGCTCCTCCCTCTTTCTGAAAAACGTATTTACAATCGCTAGATCAAACGATACAGCCATATCCAACACTCTCTCACCGTCCACGTTTGCCTCTCCATAGCCATGACCACCGTGCACTCTGACCACTCCATCGTTATGATCACCAACGTGTCCATTCATATCCCCGCCCAACACCACTCGTTCGTCCTCGGCAATACTCTCCATTTCTTCCTCCAATAACCTCCAGAAAGCTTCCTTAACGTCGTCCGGACACCCACTTTGGGGCGCGTATGCACTGATTATATTGAGTACATGTTCCCCATAATTCAAAGTCACCAGTCTATCTCCTCTTCGCTTTACTTCCACTATGCTATCCTTCAATTCCTTCGCCAATACAATACCCACACCATTCCTTCCCTCAACCGACGCCCCACTGTAGAACAATTTATATCCCTCACTGAGTTCTCTTGCTTTGTTCCCCTTCCAGCGTGTTTCTTGTACACACAACACCCCAACTCTCCTCTTCTTCATCAACTCCACAATCTCTCTTCCTCTGCCAGTCATGCTTCCAACATTCAGCGTCGCAACATAGACAACATCATTACCTCTACATAAACCTTCAAAATCTTCCATTAGGGAACATTCATAATCAAAAAAGTCATCCATTACACACGCCACATTTCAAAATTATTGACACCACCAAAACTAACCAATTAACGGACTTACATATTTTAAAATCATCACCCATATTATATATATAAAAAAAAAAACCTGAATGACTACACTTTCGCATTTAACCTTTCGGTTCAAAAATGAACCTTCACCTATAATTGCAACTTCACATAATCGAGTAATTTTATTTTTGGAAACTGATAGAAATGTAGGTTAATTTAACTATGTCTCGTTTTGTATGTACGTAAAATAATCGTATTTAATTTTAACTTAACACTGAAGATGGAAGAAATTCAGAAACGTTTGCAGTAAGTTATTGGAACATAATGCAAGATTTAGTTCTCTCTCTCTCTCTCTCTCTCTCTCTCTCTCTCTCTCTCTCTCTCTCTCTCTATTATATATATATATATATATATATATATAGTAACCTGGAGGTAATTCCGTACGTCGGTCTCTTTTCACACGAAGGTCAAGCTGGTGGCCCCACCTCAAGGCCTCGCCTGGTGAAGTAACGAGTTGGTCTCTTGTGATCTCCACCGCATAACCAGGCACACCCGGTACCATCGGTACTGTCCTGAGCCAGGTGTCTAGCCTTCTTTCGAAGACTTCAACTTTGACACCAGTGAAGTTCCTTCGGAAGCTGGTTAAAAAGTCTTGGCCCTCTGACAACCAAGCTATTTTCCTTCAGAGTTGAGGGTGTCTCTTGTCTGTCCATTAGTTTAGGAACACCACACGTTCTACCTTTCCTATTTTCTAATGTTGTCTCTGTGATTACTGAGTTTAGTTTGATGTTAAGCACCAGTATTTCTCTTATTTTCCGTATGTAAATTATGGTGTATCTCTCTTCTTCTTCTTTCCAGCGAATATATATTTAATTTACGAAGTCTTTCCACGAGTTGAGTTCTTTACAGCTGTGAAAGTTCTCTGAATTTCTTCTAGTTTATTAATTTCTTCCTTTTTATACGGAGACGTCAAGACTGAGCAGTATTCAAGTTTTGGTATGGTCAGTATTTTCAGCAGGGGAATAATTACTTTCTTGTTCCTTCTTTTTGAAGATGAGAATGTGTCGAAAGTCGGGTACTGCAGGCTCTGCAGTGAGATTGAAGACAGTCAATAAGAGGCGGAGAATTGATGAGACGAAACGCCTTTAATTCCACCCGATCGGGTAGAGCTGCGTGAGTTGAGTCACCCAACACATGAGAAGCGTACTCCAGTACAGGGCCAGACAAGATGTGTTGTCTTGAACTACCTATTATGCACTTCTACACATACCACAAACATCAACTGCATTCACTTTTTCTTCCTCTTTATCTACCACGTCTACCAACTCACTAAATACTCTTTAAATTTCTCGCACACACTCTTATCTTCCACTCACTCATTGTCATTCTGATCATTCATATTAACAGTCACTACACCAACTTTACACTTTCTTATTTCTTTGCAGAATAACTTCCTATTCTTCATACTGCTCATTCATCTTCCTTCCTAAGTCTTCATGTATTCTCTTTTTACTTCCTTTTTAACACTCGTTTAACATGTACAACGCATTACACTTTCTGCTTTCATCCCCGTCAGGTGAATTTGTAAAATCATTTCCATATTATTTCTTTTCTTTCTCTACATTCTTCACCTCATCATTCTACCACGCAGTCGCCTTGCTCTTCGCTCTATCTCATACATATCCGCATACATCATATGCTGTCGTCCGAATCATTTCTTATACATTTTCCATATATTCTGTACATCCATTTGTTCATCATTTATCTCTCTGACGGCTTACTCTACTCTTCACCTATACTATGTCGCTACCTCATCTTAATTTAGTGTTTCATATTTTATTCTCTGTGTCCGTACACTGTCTCTGTTCCTTTTATACCAAACACCAACCAATTTAACTTTACACAATACAATCTATGGTCTAACAAACTTTTACTCAGCCTCTGGACATCTTTTGTGTCGCATACATTCCTCGTCATAACTTTATCCACTCACACATAACCTCTCTCTCTCTCTCTCTCTCTCTCTCTCTCTCTCTCTTTCTCTCTCTCTGTACCATATTTATTGCTGGATGTATTGCCAAAGGTGGGCAGTTGCGCCGCAAAAAGTTGCGGCGCAACTTTTTGAAAAGGGTTGCGCTTGCGCGTGCGGCGCAACTATTTCAGCAGAGTTGCGGTTGCGGTTGCGGCGCTACAAAAATCGTTGCGCGTGCCCACCACTGTGTATAGCTAAAAAATTAAAGACATTTTTGAAACGGTTAACAATGCAATGAAGTTTTCGATGTTATTGTATCATACTTCGTTTTATATTGCAACAAATTTTCGATTTCACTTCCAGTTTTGATTCCGACCAAAAATCATCAACCCCGGAATTGGAATTGCATACCTGATATATATATATATATATATATATATATATATATATATATATATTATATATATATATATATATATATATATATATTAGGGTGTCCCAATTTTGTTTCTTAACACGACCTGACCACTCGTGTCATGCCCAGATGTGGTTTGGGCTAAAGCATTGGCTATGTGATTTTCAACTCGATCAGATGATATTTAGAGGTCCCGACGTTTGATGACTTTTTTTTGGTTTTTAGAATTGATCATTATGGCGCTGACAAGATCAAACATCAAGTTGTGGCTTCTTGAGAGGTCTCCGATAGCAGAGCTGGCTAAATCTCGATTACCAAGTAATATGGACGTGTTGCTCCTTTTCTTCTACCATCACCGCGACCAAAAGAAGACAGATTCCAACAGTGTCAAGGCTGTAATATCGGCTGTATTAGAAATCTGGGCTAGAGCCAACTCGAATCTGGCAACAACCTCCGTTCATGCCTCGACTAAACTGAAAGCTTTGGTTCAGAGGTATCGAAATTTGCATAAAAACAAGAACAAGACTGGAATGACTTACAATATGCAGCGGGATGTATTCTTGGCTGATATGGAGAATATTTTTGATGTCGCCCGCTCAGATGTTCTGGATCGGGGAGATATCCCTCTTGAAGACAAGGAATTCCTCATTTCCCAAAGGGCAGATCGACATACGAGTTACATGGGAGGTGAAGATAGAAAATATAATGCAGCCACAATGAAAAGACAGGAAAGGGAAAGAGCTCTTGAGCGGGCACACCGGCGTCAAACGGAGGAGGCTCTAGCTGTAGGAGTCACAGAAGAGGCTACCGGCAGCAGTTCTAGCACATCGTCAGCTGACAGTGGAAACGAAGCCGTCACTTGTGGACTTAAACCTTCGAAAGCTCCCAAACATGACAGACTAAAAGAAAGTCTGAGTGATCTTGACCTGGCAGCAACTTGGGATCGCGAGGGCCTTTCTGTTCGACAGGCAACATCAGCGTTTGCTGCGACTGCAAAATCCCTAGCTCTCGGTCCTGACAGTGTTCCATCAAAGAGCACGGTTCACCGCTTCCGACAAAAGGCCCGTACAATGATAGGGACCAATGTTATTGGCCACCTCGAGCAGCTTCCACCTCGACTGCAGATCCACTGGGACACAAAGATACTCACTGACATCGAACAGGAGGGTAAGTCAGTCGATCGGATTGCTGTTGTGGTGACTGGGGATGGTGTGGAAGAGCTATTAGGAGCACCGAAAATAATAGACGGCACAGGACAGCAAATGGCAAGCGCAGTCCATCAAGCGCTCACCCTAGTCGGAATTGAGGACAAGATCATAGGCATGGTGTTTGACACGACGGCACCAAACACAGGGATAGTGCAAGGTGCGTGTGCGCGTTTGGAAGGGACATTGGGAAGATCTCTTTTATGGTTTGCTTGCTGTCATCACGTTCACGAAGTGATTCTCAAGGATGTCTTCGTCGTGTGCCTAGGAACACCACCAAGTCCTCAAATCCCACTTTTCAGGAGATTCAAGGAGGCCTGACCATCAATGAACCACTGTCAGTTGGATGCATTTGACAAGGACGAGGTGGCTAAAACCTTCATAAGTGACAATGCTTGCCTTTCACAAATGCGACTTGAGGTAATAGACTATCTCCGCGATGCCCTAAGAAGTGGTAATCATCCTCGAGAGGATTATGAAGAACTTCTTCGACTGAGCCTCTTGTACCTCGGAGACGACGTAGGACGTTACAAGCTTCGGCCTCCAGGGGCTTACCATCAGGCCAGATGGATGGCCAAAGGTATTTACTGCCTGAAAATAGCATTACTGCAGTCCCAGTTCTCCGAACTTCGTCTCCAAGAACTGCAAGGGGTTCGCCGTATGGCTCTCTTCGTGAGCCTTGTATACGTGCGTCACTGGCACGAGGCTCCCAAAAATGACGTTAGGCTGTGCAATCTTCTTGTAGGTTACCCTGACAAGGACGTTGGAAACACAGCTTACCGGGCTGTGCTCCGTCATCTGTGGTATATCTCGGAGGACTTAATCTGTCTTGCACTGTTTGATGACAGAGTTGACGACAATGAAAAGCGTAACATGACGGCTAACATGAAAAAGCGCCCTGGGAAAGGACTCAAACGGGTCCAAGGCAAGGGACTGCAAGTGGATGGCCGTTTAAGTCCGTGGGTGACGAGTCGATCCACCACACTTCCAGTTTCTCCAAGTTGAGCCCACGTTCCTCACCAAAGACCCTGAAACATGGCCTACTGACGAAAACTACCGTCTGGCAAAGAGCCGAGCTGTAGAACTGATGGTGGTCAATGATGCAGCAGAGCGAGGCATCGCCCTCATTGAGAAATACACAAGCAAACCTCTGTGCCGTGATGAAGAAGACCTCCAGTTCCTCCTTCGAACTGTCCACTCACACCGACGGAATGTGAGCCGGAAGGGAACAAAAACGGATCTCATGAAACACGTGTTTAGTTAAAATGCATAAATGTGATGCTTTGAAATTGTTGTTTGTGTGTTAAGATTAAAATACATGTTTATTTTGTATAATCATCTTTGTGATGGAACTTTTGAGAGAAATATTTCAGTTAAGAGGAGAAATAAAGTGTTCAAAGTTCGGGACCTTTAAATTTCCTTCGATCTCTCTGAAATTTTACAGGAAGACTTCTAATGGGAAACATCAAAAGAGCGCAACACGAGCGGATTTGTATCCCGAAAAAAGGTTTGGCCCCCTATGAGTTTGGGACACCCTAATATATATATATTACAGGGTGTTTATAAGTCCCTATCTATTTCAGTGAAAACGTAGCAAAAAAAAAAAAGGTAAAATTCAATAACAAGATAACAGAAGGCATACATTTAATGAATACTTAAGCACATGATTCTACATGAGCACCATCAGTATCTCTACAGAGTTCGAATCTGTCAGCAGCATTGCGGAACACATTTTGGAGCATGACAGGGGTTATTTTTGTAACTGCTGTTACGATACGAGCACGTAAATCTTGCAGATCTGTAATCCTCATTTGATAGACGTTTGATTTGATAAAGCCCCATGCAAAGAAATCCAAGGGCGTTAGGTCAGGAGATCGAGCCGCCCAGGGCCTGTTGCCTCCACGTCCGATCCATCGATTTGGAAATGAAGCTGGGACATTTACGTGCTCGTATCGTAACAGCAGTTAAAAAAATAACCCCTGTCATGCTCCAAAATGTGTTCCGCAATGCTGCTGACAAATTCGAACTCTGTAGAGATACTGATGGTGCTCATGTAGAATCATATGCTTAAATATTCATTAAATGTATGCTTTCTATTATATTGTTATTGAATTTTACCCTTTTGGTACGTTTTCACTGAAATAGATAGGGACTTTACAAACACTCTGTATGCAATATACGTTCACAGAAGTGGCAAAAGTAAGGAGAGAGAAAGACAGAGAGAGACAGAGGCAGACAGAGACAGATGAAATGAATTTAATCTTGTTTTATGTGAAAACCAAAGAGTCTTCCCTTAATATGAAGTTTTCCTTTCTTATCATTTATTTAAGTATATAATTATAATAATTATATTCACATGTTTAAAGGATTTATTATTCTATGGAAAATTGATAGTCCCATTTTTCATTCTTTTCAAAGTGAACACCAACATAGAACTACCAGCACTACAAAATACACACACACACACACACACACACACAGTGTATATATATATATATATTATATATATAATATATATATATAACATATATATATACGCCTCTGAGTGGGGAAGAGAAGACCTTTCAATGCCTCAAAAACTTAGTTCCCCCATCTGTCTTTTCGTCACAATCTTCCACATGACCATGGGCGTATGGGATGGCACTTTACGGGGGGGCGGAAAAAATTTGCCCTAAAAATTTTCACGGTGCCCTGATTTCCGCATAAGCATTATGTGTAGCATAAAATAACACAAAGGTTAGAGTATGAGTAACATAAGTATATTAAAGCCTTTTTTATATAAAAAACATTATAATTTACAAAAATGAGATAAAATTTTGCAACAACATTTCTAAATGAGAAGCAAAATACGGCATTGCAGTTAATATAGAATTCAGTAAGTCCTCAACTTATGTTTTAATTATTAACTACAAGTATAGTAGCAAGTAATTAATTCACCTCAAGAAGTAAAAAACAAAACAAAGGAATGTCGGGAAAAATCTGCCCTGAAAATGTTCAATTCCCTAGTCCTGGGGGGTCAGCAGCAACCCCAGAGCCCCGCCTCATACGCCTATGTACATGACTATCCCCTTACCTTCAGCAATACACAACTCAATCCTTCCTCTTCTCTTAACATTCTTAGTGTTTTCTTTTCTCGTGATCTTTCCTGGAAAGATAAGAGGTTAGATGTGCTGTACTGGCTCCGCAGTTTCTTCAACCCCCACTCAGTTGCTGTCTCTGTACAGGGGTAGTGTCCGCCCCTGTATGGAGTATGCTTCTCATGTGTACGATGGCTCAATTCATAAAGCCCTACTTGACCGGGTGGAATCAAAGGCTTTTCGTCTGATCAATCCCCTGCCTCTTATTGACCGTCTTCAATTCCTCTCTCTTCGCGGCAGTGTTGCCTCTCTCTCTCTCTCTCTCTCTCTCTCTCTCTCTCTCTCTCTCTCTCTACTATCGCTATTATAACGGACATTGCTCTTCTGAACTCTCTAACTGCATGCCTCCTCCTTTGAGACCACGCAGGCAGTACCAGACTTTCGACACATTCTCATTCCCTTTCTGACCAACCCTCTAACGCAAGGGTTAACCGGTATTTTCAATCTTTACAGCTATTCAACCGGTGAACTCTGGAACAGTCTTTCTCAATCCATCTTTCCCCCTGTCTTTGACCTCCATTCTTTCAAATGCAGTGTCCAGGCATCTCGAAAACCCTGGACCTTGATTTTTTTGACTCTCTTCTTCTTCTATGGAGGCGCCGATTTTCCGGGCATTCGCCCTTGGCCCCTGCTTCCTGCATAAAAAAATCTTTTGGTACATGTTCTGGAGTTCGACCATGACCAGTCCATGATCACGGATAACCCAATTTCACGGTTAACTCAGTATATTCTGTCGGTGTATAGGTGGTGCAGTAGCTGCTTCCCACCACCACTGACTGGCCTCCCACCTCGCGCGCCACTACACACAGTATTATTCTATTGCAGTATAATATACACTTAAGTAGTTTGTAATCGCCACAAGACGTGAAAATCTGCGAAGCCGCAAACGCACATGTGTACTCTATGAAATTGGAAAGACAATGACTGAGGCGCATTGTGGTGGGCTGGCGCGAAGCGAGCCGAGGATGTAAACACCGTGCCAAATCACGGTGAACTTGGTGTCATGATCATGGATAGGTGCAGAATGGTCATAACTAGTAAATCACTGCTAACTCGATTCGCGGATGAATGAATCCGGATAACTGCATGAGTAATATATATATATATATATATATATATATATAGAGAGAGAGAGAGAGAGAGAGAGAGAGAGAGAGAGAGAGAGTGTTACTGACACTTATTTGTATCGTATCTTTCGATACGATACAAAAAAAAAGTGTATCGCGATACGATACAAGATACAGAAAATGTATTGCGATACACTTTTTTTTGTATCGTATCGAAAGATACGATACAAATAAGTGTCAGTAACGCGATACTTTATCATAGACTCAGTCAGTGATCTTTCCCCCTCCCCTCTCCATCTTCTCCCCTCCCCATCCCCAAGCCCACTCCCAGAGTCGCGGTATCCAGTGCTTGTGAGACTGAGATCAAACCTCGTCAAGAATTATCTAATTATTTAGCGAATAATTCATCAGACATTCAACAATTACACATGTATCCTTTGATAAAAGAAATGTTCATAAAATACAACACTACACTGCCATCAAGCGCTCCGGGTGAGAGACTTTTTAGCATAGCTGGAAATCTTTTTCCTTCAAAGAAAACAGAATGTTTGATGAGTTGTTTGAGAAGTCACTGTTTGTAAAATTCAATAAAAATAGAAAGTAATTCACTTGTTTCATATGTCATATAGATGTATATATATATATATATATATATATATATAAATATATATATATATATATATATATATATATATATATATATATTAGGGATGTACCGATTCCAGAATTTTGGCCGATACTCGTTTTTCCACCGATCCCGATACCGATACTCCGATACTCAAAATAGGCCGATATTTTGCTGATACCGATACTTTATTTTAAAAATCAATAAAAACATACGTATGCCACTATATAGTTACTAATTACTACATTACTCTAGTCCAATTCGGGGCCCGAGGTGCATTGCAAAAGTATACCTCTAGATATAAGTCCTCCCTAGACGTTAATGTTTAATTCTAGTGAAAAGTTGATGTAATAATCTCGTGATACGCAATTGGTTTCAAATTATTGCAGTTTAAAAAATAAGAGGAATAAATGAAAAATGATGAAATTTCATATGTATTTAACAAGTTTATTCAAATGAAAATTTATTCAATTGCATTTTATAAATAATTAAATATTAATTTTAAAATGAGAACTTGGAAAAGTATCGGCAGCATCGGTCGATACTGATAGTCTAAAAACAGGCCGATACTGCCGATACCGATACCTCGGTACAATCCCTAATATATATATATATATATATATATATATATATATATATATAGCAAAGAACCACAGTGAAAAGGAAACACGAAGTCCGAGCGCTTTCGTGATATATTCACATCTCCAGGGACAAGAAAGAAATAGGACTTCGTGTTTCCTTTTCCTCTTCCCTGTGGTTATTTACTTATTAAAAAGATCACGTGTTGTTCTGTGATTTTATTGCATATATATATATATATATGAAATAAAATTATTTGAAAGGTATTTTTTTCGCTGTTTTTTCAATCATATATATATATATATAATATATATATATATATATATATATATATCACCTTGGAAAGTCCAATAACATTAATAAATGGAATAAAAACGGACACGGAGGAAAAAAAAAGACTTTATTAAAATTTTTCTTTCCTGATGGTTATATATACACGATAACAATATACGATATATACAGGGTGGCCCAAAAAAAATGGCACCAATTTTGAGAAGTGATATCTCAATAACTATTGCAGCTAGGGACTTAAAAAACAACCAAATGAAAGATAATTCTTTTCTCTTTAAATAGGTTTTCTTTGGCTTGATGGTTATAAGCCCATATAATGCCCAAAATTGGCTTCCAAAAAAAATACACAAAAAAAAGTTGCGCATTTATATTTATTCCTTGATCCTAATTTTAAATGAAATTTTTCTATTCCAGACCCCTCAAGATGGGATTGAGAGAATCTGATAAGAACATTATACAAGCACTACGTGAAGAAAAAGGATATTCATTAAACAGAATTCTTTACGAATTTCCAAATAGAAATTGGAAAAAAAGAACTGTGGCACATTTTTTACAAAAACTTAAAGAAACCGGCAGCAGTCAACGGCATCCGGGAAGTGGTCGACCAAAAAGTATTAGAACGCCAGAAAACATTGAAAAAGTAAATGAAATGGTTTTAAGTCAAGAGGAACAACCGGGAACAAGTAAAAGTGAACGTGAAGTTGCGAAAGAAACCGGGATTTCACGTTCATCAGTACAGCGAATAATTCGAAAAGATCTTGGGTTGAAAACATTTAAGAGGGTGAAGGTTACTGCTTTATCGGAGCCTGTGAAAGAAAGACGTTTCCATCGATGTAAAAATCTATTGCGAAGATTTCGGTCAAATGAGTCTATGAAAAAAATTTGGTTTTCTGATGAGAAACGATTTACGGTCGAAACACCACGAAATACCCAAAATGATCAGGTTCGTGCAGCAGTGGCGACAAAAACTCATGTTGACCCAAAACGACTTTTGCGTGAAAAAAAACACTTTTCAGATTCGATAATGGTTTCCCTTGCAGCGTCATCTGAGAACAAAACATCCATCATTTTTATTCAGCGAGGCGTTAAAATTAACTCAATTTACTACTGTAATGACATTTTGTCTCCAATGTTGTCAGAGATCAAGGAGACAAGCACTGATTTTGTGTTCATGCAAGATGGAGCCCATCTCATACAGCCAAGGAAACAATAACATTTCTCAATAATAATTGTCCTGGTTTTGTCGAACCAAATAATTGGCCACCATGCAGCCCAGATCTAAACCCCATTGACTACTTTGTGTGGTCTGCCTTAGAGAGAGAAGTCTACCATGGTCAGAAAATCCGTGATGTGAACCATCTTCGTGAACGAATTCAGGCTGCATGGGAAAATCTCTCACAAGTGACGATCTCAAAGGCAATTTCAAAATGGATGGCGAGATTACAGGCTGTGGTTGACCATAATGGAGGGCAGATTGAGCCATTTATTGAAAATTAGGTTTCACTTAAAACCACAGAACTTCGTTTAAAGACTGTAAATTAGAAGATAATTAATTAGAAAAAATAAAAGGAATAAATATAAATGCGCAACTTTTTTTTGTATATTTTTCTTATAAGCCAATTTTTGGCATTACATGGGTTTATAACCATCAAGCTATTGAATAAGTATTTAAAGAGAAAAGAATTATCTTTCATTTGGTTGTTTTTTAAAATCCCTAACTGCAATGGTTATTGAGATATCACTTCTCAAAATTGGTGCCATTTTTTTTGGGCCACCCTGTATATATATATATATATATATATACACACATGGGAATGAACTCAGAATGGTTCCCTGAGTTTTTTATGATACACACAGACCGTGCATGGAACAAGGAACTCTTCTGGGATAATTAAATCCACTATAGTCCGAATAAGTAATGGTAAATGACAAATACCATAGTTTTTCTTTTTCATGATGCTAGCCCGACGTGGGCAACGGGCCACTCGCAAAGAGGTCCCATAAATATAGCTTCCCTCACCAGCTATCTGCAAAGCAGACAGGATCCAGCTTTGGGACATGGATCTAGGGTTTAAAGCACATGTTATGTGCCTTGAAAAGTGGACGCTCAATTCTGCCAGTTGAGGTTTAAGTTTTGGTTTTTGGCTAAAATATAATAGTTACCCTTTTTCTTTGATGTATTCAATCTGACGTGAAGACAGCGAGTCTTTTGCTTATATTGAGGTTCTAAATGTAGCAGGGCTAGGCTGCTTTAAACCCTAGATCCATGTCCCAAAGCTGGATCCTGTCTGCTTTGCAGATAGCTGGTGAGGGAAGCTATATTTATGGGACCTCTTTGCGAGTGGCCCGTTGCCCACGTCGGGCTAGCATCATGAAAAAGAAAAACTATGGTATTTGTCATTTACCATTACTTATTCGGACTATAGTGGATTTAATTATCCCAGAAGAGTTCCTTGTTCCATGCACGGTCTGTGTGTATCATATATATATATTATATGTGTGTGTGTGTGTGTTGTGGTGTGTGTGTACGATATATATACGATAAAATTACATGAAAGGTATTTTTTTTAGCTCTTTCTGAATCGTACAATAGAAAACTTTTTTGTAATCAATTTATCGGGACTTTTCACATTTTGTTGACAGCAAAATCTATTATCATTTGTTTATCATCTTACTTTAACTTAAGCCAAACTAACTTAGCGTAACCTAAGTGGGCCTAACTTAAACTTCTACTAATGTAACTCGGCTTAATCTAACTTAACCCGTAGTAGGAGGCTTGTTGATATCATGTCTGGACAAAATGAAGCGCAAACATTTTCTTTAAGATTAGAAATGTGCGATTGGTTCTTCGCGATGTAACAATTTTCACAATTGTAAAGTTAATTTTAATGCTCATTTTATTAATTCATCAGTATTTGATGCTTTCATACTTATTTGTAACTCATTTTCTCACAATGAAAATAATTATTACGTAGATTCAGTACAAGATTTTTAATTTACTTTCCTACTGTATACCAAAAGTCATTGAACCATTTGAGCAAATTTTAGATTACATGATCTATCTCACAGTGGGGAGTGGGGTGGAGTTCTGGGGGAGCCGAGAAAAGAGAAAAGATTTGTTGTTTTTAATATATACGACATTAATAGTGGAGTAATCTGAGTGATTTGGCTTTTCGATAGACCGGCATGAGTAGGTACACGATGAGAACATAAAGTTGTCCCTTCAATTAAAGCGACAAGGAATTACTGAATAACCTCGCCATGTAATCACTCGAGAATAAAAAAGATTAAACTATGAAAATGTCCGTTTAGCATAAAGCGAAGTGAGAAAATAAAACTATTCTTTCAAGATGGAGACGTGACAATATGAAATTGCCTGTACTTACGAAGCTACAAAAGAATGCAACACTATCTCTGTAAGATATGAGATATGATATGGTTTTACGATGAACCAAAACATTTTCACACGGAAAGAACGGAAAAGAAGAATAGAAATTTAAAGGAAGAGAAAAAAAAATGATACACAAACAAACAAAAATTCCAAACATGAAAATTTTTTTTGTTAATATTTTAAGTTAATAAATTTAATAAAAATGAAGGACAATGACAATGTATATAAACACGTTTCTTTAACTTAGCAATAGTGACTTTTACTCCTAAATACAAGTAGAAACCGATCTAAAAGCACGAAATGTTAAAGATTCCAGTTAAATTTTTTACTAATGGTGTTCACTGTTCATGCCTTCGTGGAAGGTAAGAAGAAGAAGAATAAGAATAAAGAATAATAGCTTTAAAATGCTACGAATATTACCTAAAAGTGAACAAATACTTAATGTATTAATTTATTAAGATAGTTCATTCTACGGACAAAAAAAATTACATTTTACATTAAGTTTTGATAAAAAAAAAAAAAAAAAAAAGTTGTCAGTATAATGTCAAACCGTCTTCAGGGAAAAATGTATGCATTTACAACATACAGAAATAGGATTTGTACCCATTTATATTACCTGACGCGGCATATAAGTACGTCTATAACTAATAATTTTATATTTGAACTAAAGTCAAACTGACTCAATAACTGTAGACAACTATAAAAAGTTCTGTTCTGAAATACAGGGTATTCAAAAAGAAACTCAACCTAAAATATAAAAGAAAAGGGTTAAGTTACAATGCTATATGCATTCTCCAATGGGTTACGTTTCGTTTTGAACGCCCTGTATAATCAATTATTTATATATATATATATATATATATATATATATATATATATATATATATATATATATATACACAGGGTGTTCCAAAAGGCATCACCCAATTTGGTTTGCTTATAACTTTTGAACCAATAAAACAACAAATACTGTAGAAAGTGGAAATAATTTATTTTATTTAAAATTATGTTAGAATTATGTTGTGGTGTGTAGTGTTCCATCTTCAAATTATTGGGGTTGATCTTCTACAATCTGGAAAAAAATTCAATAAAACAATAATTAAATTAAGGTTACAGCTACTTCAGATGGGGTGATGACTTCTGGAACACCCTATATACTGTGTGTGTGTGTGTGTATATATATATATCGAAGGTTTTTTGCTGGATTCGGTTTCGAAAAATCTTTTCAGAATTGGATTCGAAGAATAACTGTATTTATTGGATTGTGGTTCGAAATTTATCGTATTTTATCGTGTTTTCTAAAATTTTTGAAACCTAAAATTAAACGACATTTAAAAAAAATAACGTATTCAATTTTTTTTATCAAATTTCTTTGACGTAAATAGTACTGTACTAAGTTGTCAAGTTGCCATTTTTCTCCAATTTCTAAATGTTATTAATGGCACCAATTTAAAATAAACTTAAATGTAGTGAACAAATTACTTTCTAATTATTTCCCATAAGCTAAAAACCATGGAGGCCTTTCCTCCTGTTATGTGCAGTAGTTTATATTTTTAAAATAATAATAATAATAATAATAATAATAATAATATTTTAAAATAATAATGACAATATATTTTGAAAAAATATGAAGCTGGCATGGCGACGGGACCCGGTCCCTTTATATCCAATTCACATTGCGCATTTTTCTCCCATGACAAATTTCCATGAATAACAATGGCGACTTTGCATTTTTTAGTGCAGTGTGAACGTTCTTTGAGCAAAGTCACCCATGACATTTTATCCAAAGTTTTGAACGTGTTCATGTTCAGAGAAGAATTTTTTCTGAATTATTCATCGAACAAAAGTAAAGAGTTGACAATTGAATGAAACTTTGATCTGAGTACATGTTTATTTAAGCCACGATTTTTTTTTTACAAAATAATGTATTTGTGCAAAATATATGTGTCATGAAAGACAATTTTACCAATTTGAATTTATGATTTTGAGAAGACTTAAATTCTTGCATCAATTTATTAAATATGACTATACCTAGATGTAGGTTAAGGATTTGATTCTTGCCAAGGCCTCTATTGTAGCCTGTGAAGCTGTAATTTCTTTGAAATTGTGACTAATAGGCTGGTATTCTAGGCTTAGCATATTAGGCTGGCATTCTGGGCCTTTATTATGAAACTTTTTAATTAATAATCCAAATACGAGAAATCTCACTAGGCCTAGGCAAAGTTTTTTATAATGGATGTTTGAGCATGATTAAAATGTTTATTTTCGCAATTTTTTATTTTAACCACATTAGCAGTTCTGTGAAATACAGTATATTGTGAAAATAACTTACAAAAGTATTAGACAAGACCCATTTTCCAGATATGTGACTATTTAGAGAATAGGAAGCATTTTTGAGGGAAAGCAGGTAAACAACTTTTTCTAAAGGATTTGGGTGTGCTAAATCCAAATATTTGTATTTTGTCGTTTAAAGCTTCAAAGTGCCGAAAAACAAAAGGCTGCCCTGAAATCCAAAACCGTCCATATCTTGGCAATGGGTGGAGATAAAAAGTGATAACTGGATCTCTACCCACATTTTCTATACAAGGAAATCCAAAAATCTTGTCAAACATGATGACAATTCAGTGTTGTATGCTCAATGGCTATTTTTATGATATTCCTAAAAAATATGGCTAAAATTAGCTAATTTAATTTCACGTGTAATACCATACTTGTTGCAGTATAACAAAATGGTACTTTAATATGTTGTGATATGTAACAATTGCTTAGTTACATGTCATTATAAAAATCATTCTGGATTTGTTGATTTAATTTAATCATATTAAAGAATGTGTAGCATTTGTACATTTCCTTTGCAGGTACCTGTGCTGTAATTCCTATGTAAGGGGTTCCAAAAAACCTTAGCCGCCCCCATTTGCAGCTTACATGTTTACTTATATCGAAATAGTTTTTAGTGATTATAAAAATATATAAAATTCTTTATTTATTGCAGGTATTAAAATTACTCTAGCTGATAAAGTGATAATATAATGGCTTCTCAATTAATTGGTGATTCGGAGAGGCAACGTGTGATAGATCGCATACGAGCAATAACATTTCGGGAAGTCGTGATACTGGAGCCACCTTTATAACACGTTCATGGGTTGCCAAAAAATTGCGAAGAAGTGAGGACTTCGTCAAAAGAAATTGGAATAAAACTTTGGATGAATGTGAAATGGATACAACCAAATCTGGGCGCCCAAATTTGCCACTCTCTCAGGAAACAAAGGACATCATTGAAAGCGGTACGCGTAAGCGGAAAAACAGCTGTGCTAAACTTTCTAGAGAGATCGAAGTGTTGAGAGGAAAGATCGTTGGTAGTGAGATCATTCGACTGTACCGTCAAAGGCAAGGTTTAAAGCCTTGACATGAACTTCCAAAGCCAAGAAAAACTCAACTTAACATCGATGACAGAATGTGGTTTGCCCATTATCTTGAAGATTGTGATGTGGATGATTTCGTGCATTTAGCTGTCTCCGATGAATTTTTTGTTTACGTAACACGTCGGCCTAACTACCAAAATGATCGAGTGTGGGCCACAACACCAGATGAAATCGATGACAATGAACATTATCGCAAATTATTAAAAAGTCCAGACTCTGTTGGTGTGTTTGTTTTGTTCACTGCAAAGAAGCTCATGTGGGTGCTGAAACCAAATGGTCAGAGTTGGGATGGACAGTATTTTCGTGATATTATTCTATCCCAGCATGTCATTCCTTTTCTAAGAAACCCAAACACTGTTATGGATGTCGATCAGGTCACACTTCTGCACGATAAGGCCCTCTGCTTTAAGGCATTAGCCACTCAACAGTTGATGCGGAACCATGAGATCGATTTCTTTGGAAATGAAGAATGGCCAGGAAATTCTCATGACCTGAACGTCTGTGAACACATTGGATCAGTTATAAAGGACAAGGTTGAATGTCTCTTGTTTCAAGAACCTGCAGCAAATCGATTTTCGAAGGATACAATGACGCAACACATTGAAACTGTTTTAGCAAATTTGCGTAACGATCAAGATCTATTCACGTCACTTTTGGCAAGCTACCCAAAGCGAATTTAGGCTGTCTTGGAAGCCAATGGCGGGACCACCAAGTTTTAATTATTTCTCATTAAATGCAGGATTAAATTCTCTTTTGTAAGGTATGTTTAGTTTTACTGTACCTCTAATGGTTTAGGCCATGGGCAGGGGGGCTAAGGTTTATTGGAGCCCCGTACAACTGATAAATATTTATAAAAAATGACACGTTTGCTAACCAAAACAAATACAAACATATTGTATGTATTGTATATGTTGTGAGAAGTTGAGAGAAGTTGTTTTGTGTGAAGTTGCTGCCCATCACTACGCCCTATTTGGACTAAACTGTTTGCATGTAAGTACATCATTATTGTGGTTTAATGTTGTACTCCTAAGCATAAGAATAGCCACGACGTAAGACGGAATAATGTGTATGCTTTAAATTATATTAGAAGGAAATTTTCTGTTTTCTGTGATCTTGTTAGTCACCAGCGTTTCACTCCCTATGTCTGTCTATTGAAAATTATTTTCTTTGACAAAACCACCTACAATCATATACCGTAAGTGTTATTTTCCAAACTGAACTTCTTTTTGTCACATTCATTGTAGATGAACTATGGAGGCATTACCAGTCTGAAGAGATCCACCCCAGTGTCTAGAAAGCACTGTCAAGAATCTAAATCTGGTGTACTGTTTGCTGCGGTACATCAGCAATTGTAATATTCACAGTCTTTGCAGCAGAAGGATATTGTGGTACACTACAGAACATTGAAACAAATGACTTGGCAACCAGTGAGATTGAAGAATCTCTCCTGAATGCTGAAACACTGGGTCATCAACGCATTTCCCGCACCTTAGGTCTATCGGTCTGCGATGCTGCTACGCGAGAATCTGCGGCCGTACCATTTGTTAATTTTTTACAACTCAGGCCCTGCCTAAAATCATATTAGAGAGTAGGCAAATATAAAGATAAGTTATTTTTTTGCATTATACGTACAATGTTGGAAAGCTATTCCAGAATCAGGTACTACCTTACTATACTGTACCTATAGGCAGTAGCGGATTATAATGGGGGCAAAGGGGGCATTTGCCCCCGGCCACAAATGCTGACCGGCCCCAAGATGCTGACAGACCCCAAGAAACTATGTAAACGTTATAATCTATCGTTGAAATAATTGGTCGACCGTGAGGGGAAAAAAAAATTCTAGATTCCGTTTCTACAAAACCTAGTTTAGTATTCCATTTATGTGAACAAAGTATACATTTTCTGTAATCACATCTTTGTTTTTGTTTCGTTTTTTGTTGATCGATCCCAGTCAGCTGATCACATCACTCATGTATGATGTATCAGGTAAAGAATTGTGTTTTTCTAGTGACACGGCCCAAAAATATTCATTGCCCCCGGCCCTAACAATGCTTAATCCGGCCCTGCCTATAGACGTGGAAATTTGGTAGAGAGGGTAGGGTTTCCGGCCCTAACACCTCTAGCCATTTTGCAGTTCAAGTGAATATATTTTTATGGACTGTAGATCTTTTGACTACAATCAGACTTTAATAAAAACATGAAAATGTTTTCAGGTCCATATTAATCTTTTAGTTCGTGCAAGTTTTTTTTTTTTTATGTAACACAAGGGCGTTGGTAAAATGTTATTAACCCAGTTTGTAGCCTTTGTTTCTTCAATTAAAAGTAAGAACTCTTGACATTCTAATAAAATTAATTATAGACTCGTTCACCACGCGTTTCCCTAAGTCTCTAAGATAATCTAGCTTTAAAAAAGTTTTTAAAAATTGTGCAAATTCTGAGCCACATAAATTCGGCTTATATATTTCGGAACTCCTTTGGTACGACCACCATGTGACCGACGACCGTATGATCATAGTCATACGGACGGCACGTGTAAACAAATTGCAGGTCTAATGTTACAGATGTATTATTCTAAGGATCTGTTCCAAGTTTACTCAATTATGGATTTATTAGATACACTTAGTGCTACATAATGGGTGTAGAACTTTCTCTGACTGCTCAGCCTGTAGGAGTGAAATATGGTGTATGATTGAACAATTTTTATAATCCAGTTTTTGGTAAATATTTACTATTACACCGGACTTTCTACCGGAGACCGGTGTAATAGTAAAGAAATACCCTCATTTCCGTCGAAAATGATTTGTTAAAGAGTTATTGAAGCTTAAACTCTCTAACGGGAAACAAGGGGCTCTGCCCCCTTGATCCGCACTAATAACCTAAAGTTCGTTCCTGATATGACGAAATATGACTGAAATAATGTAAACAAATTCTTATTTCTTTACATTTGCACAGGAAATGAAAGTTATATTTGAACAAAGCACACCAAAATACGGTTATTATGTGTTTTATCACACTCAGTCATTTTACACTCCAAAATACATTTTTCTAGTAGTATTTGATGTGATTTGTTCAAATATGATCTCCATTTCCGTCGGAAATGAGATCCAACAAAGTTATAGTACTTTGAAGTTTGGCTCATTTTCAAGGGAAATGGAAGTCAAAATCTAAGCAAAAACATCAAATATTACTAGAAAAATGTATTTTGGTATTAACCTAACCTAACCTAACCTTACCTAACCTAACCGTGGCTAAACGAGCCTAACCGTGGCTAAACGAGCCTAACCCTGGCTAAACAAGCCTAGAGTATTACCTTATTATGGATTAGGTGGTGGATACAGACGAAAGCTCGTTTAGCCAGGGTTAGGCTCGTTTAGCCACGGTTAGGTTAGGTTAATTAATACCAAAATACATTTTTCTAGTAATATTTGATGTGTTTTGCTTAGATTTTGACTTCCATTTCCCTTGAAAATGAGCCAAACTTCAAAGTACTATAACTTTGTTGGATCTCATTTCCAACGGAAATGGAGGTCATATTTGAACAAATCACATCAAATACTACTAGAAAAATGTATTTTGGTGTGTAAAATGACTGAGTGTGATAAAACACATAATAACCAAAATATACTAGAAAAATTTTAAGGAAACATACAAGGCCTAATAGATAAACTAACCTTGAATTATTCTGTGGGTGGATAGAGAAGGGCAGCTTGCTTGAGGAAAGTATGAAGATGCTCCTGCTGTGGGTGCTCATTAATAAATAAGTAACTGGCAAAATACTGGGAATAGTGATAATTTCACCGAACAAACGTTTATTTTTGGGATTAGTTTCCTACTGGTTATAGTAAAATGCCTGATGATCTTCGTGATAACAACACAGATTACCACACTTTGGGCACTGTCTGGATGTTGGGAGAACACCATGTTCCTTGAAAAATGTTAATGACACCTGATCATTATGGCCAAGATGTTCAATTGCCATAAGGTAGAATAACTCATACCTTTCATACATCAACATCATACAAAACTGATCTGCTACATTTGGACTGAAAGATATGTGAATGGCATATAGAAAATGACGTTATCATTATTTCATTGTACAAATAACACAAATTATACTTGGACCAAAAATTAATGTATTTATATATATATTATTAGTATCATAATTTTCATCATTAATATGCATTTGCACAAAAAATGAGTGACAAATTTGAATAAAGCGACTAAAACTACCTCATCAAAAGTTTTTTGATTTACAGGTCCAGCCCATGTCATTTAAAACATATAAACCCTGCACTACACCAATGTAAACTATATTGTAATCAACATAAACACTATGCTAAGTATGTATGGGACAACTGAAACAAGTAAAATTTAGTCTTATTTTATTATAAATGTTAAGGATATTCTAGATTTTTCCAGATGGTATCGGAAAGCTTCCTGGTTTCTAGATTGGTGAATTGTATTGACCTAATATGAAGTTTGCCAGTTTCTAAAGTTTTCCAGATAGTTGATTGCTGGATAGTGCAGGTTTTACTATATTTAGACCGTATTCGTTTTAGCACATCACCTGGACTTTGGGATGATAATAGGTTTTTCAGTAATTATACGGTTTAGTGGTATAAAATAAAATGCTGTGACAACAACAATAATTAAAACTAATGAAAATATCACAACTTAACTTAACTAATTATCAAGGCATACAGTTGACCTAACTGGGCACTCAATTAACCTAATTGGATATTTAGTTTGCCTAACCAAATTATGAAATTCTTCTCATAATACTAGGATTGCCAAAATTATTTCATTAATCATTAAAATAATAGATACTTTGATAGATTTTTTTGAGTTTACGAAAGTAAAACATGACATTACAAAATAGTCATGTCTCCATAACCACTCATTTGCACAAGAAATGAAGATCAGATTCACAAAAAACAGGGTGAAATACACTAGAAAAATTAATTTTCATACCAAAGTCCAGGTTATGTGCTAAAATGAATATTTACTTTAGTTTTGAGAGATTACTAGAGGGGAGATATGATACAGATATTCAAAATATTTTCAGGTTTGGACAATTTAGATGTAACTTTTTCTTATTAGAGTCTGATGGAAGAACTGGAGGACAAACTAAGAAAATTAGAAAATAGACTAATAGACTAGATCTATGAAAATACATTTTTACCCATAGAGTAGTAGGGTATTCAGAGACAGAGCCCATAAGGTCCCAGTTACAAACCCAACTTAATTTAACATATTATAGATAAACATCAATAATTTGGCATTCCAAAGTCCAGCAACTCCTAAAATTTGGCACAATATCAAAAACTAATAAAAAAATTAATATTTTCACTACTGTGGCAATTTTTTTCAAACCCAGCATCACCTTTGTTCTGAGACTTGTTGCATTGCTGTTCCAGCACTGCCATAGCCAATACCTACTCCCATCATGCCTTCTCTTTATTTACTTGTGGCACTCACTTGCTTTGCTTGCTTTCTGCCCAGTCTTTCTCTGCTTAAAATAGGGCCTATATACATTCCATAATCCAGCAACTGCTTATCCCCAAGGGTGCTGGATTATCAAAATCTACGTGTACTAAGCTGTTGAGGACTCTCTCTGAACACTGTCTGCATAGTAAAGTTTTACTGATTTTGAGAATGATTTGCCATATGATATGGTACGGTAAGTAGTACATTACATTTGGAAAACATGAAGCCATTTGTGCTGATTAAGGTTATTCAAGTCATAAATGATCTAAAGCAATAGTTTTGGGTAATTGGACTGAATCTATGGATAAAGGATACAGCACTGATGTGGCATATTGTGACTTTATGAAGGCCTTTAACAAGGTCCCTCACAATAGATTGTTACATAAGTTAAAGATGTATGGCATGGGGGAATTAATTATTAAATGGCTCAAGGCATTCTTGAAGAATAGGAAGTAGCGTGTGATAGTGGAAGGAGAGGCATCTGGCTGGCGGGATGTTCTCTCAGGCATACCTCAAGGAAGTGTCATGGGCCCAGTGCTCTTTGTGTTATATATAAATGATTTACCTGATGTGATAAAGAATGATAGTGACATTTATCTGTATGCAGATGACACTAAAATATTTAGAAGGATTACATGTAAAGAGGATGCAGATAAATTACAGGGGGATATATATGAAATGAGAAGGTGGTCCAATAAATGGTTACTCAAGTTTCACCTGGACAAGTGTAAGCATATGCAAATAGGAAAAGATAGGATAGACTTTGGAGAAAGGAGACCTGTATAAAATGTTTCTCAAAAAGGACTATATGGACAAGAGTGATAGCGAAAAGGACAGAGGAGTGATCATAGGCAGTAATTTGAGTTTTGAAAAACACACGGTGGAAAAGATCAATAAAGCAAACAGGATAGTTAGACTCATAAGGAGGACATTTGAATACCTGGATAAAGATATGTTTAAGACGCCGTTTGTTTCACTGGTTAAACCTCACTTGGAATAGGCAAATCAGGTTTGGTGTCCATATCTCAAGAAACATATTGAGTCCATTGAAAATGTGCAATGGAGAACCTCTAAGTTGGTTCTGGGGTTGAGTCGCCTGTCATATGGGGAGAGATTAAGGGAGCTAGAATTATCAACACTAGCGTACAGACATGTATGGGGAGACATGATTGAATGCTACAAGATATTAACTGGTAAATATGATGAGGAGGTGATGAATGACTTGTTCCGGATGAGAGACTACTCGAGAACTCAAGGACATCATTTTAAGATAATACAAGGAAAGAGCATCATGGAATATCAGAAAAAAATTCATTCATGCAGAAAGTTGTTGACATTTGGAACAGTATACCAGAGCATATCGTCAATGCACCAGTGATAATAGCATTCAAGAAACTTCTGGATACACATTGGAGTGCACAGGACCTATTATATGATCACATGACAAAAATCCACAGCTAGATCTACAGGCTGTGAAGCCTCTTCTAGAATCATTTCTATGATATTCTATGATATATTTATCATCAAATTGCAAGATATCAACTTCCAAGTCAACTAACTGGTAATCTTGTACTTTAATGTTGCAAATTTGTCCAGGAAATTTAACATTACAAATTATTGAAATAAAGAAATAATAAAACTGATTTTATTTAGACTGCATATTGTTGAGTAATACAAATTATCAAGTGATTAAATTGTTTCTGTTTATATTTATTTTGCCACATGAATTCTGCAAGGTAGCTTGGGAATAGATCTTTAGTTGTACCTAACCTAACCAAATCTGCCATGTTTAAAGTGACATCTACAATAAAAATAAAAACAAAATTAATTTGTGATGTTTAAATAACTTAAAACTATAGCTACCTAGCTAATTTGCAATGTTAAATTACAAGATTACTAACTAATTATCCTTGCACACTACTGGTACACAATCTTTTCAAAATTAAAAAAAGCATCATCTTTAGCCTTGAAGTCCCTTAGGGAGGGACCATAAATATCACCATTGTTGATTCTAGGAAATGGGGCTGGTTCTGCTATCACCCATTTGAGATGTCCTGGTCCTCTGTCTGATTCACTTTTCATAAACTTCTGCAATATTTGTGGCCTTTTCTCAAATTTCCAATCTATTAGACACCACCTCCTCACTGAAACTTGGGTGTCTGAGATGAGTGACAGCAACTCCTTTTCTGTACCCTCCTGCTTTATACTCAATTTCATTCCAAAGGTGGATGTTGCATATGACACGTGTACACAATGACCTAACTTGCTCTCATATTCTTAAACTTGAATCTTCCAAATTCTTTATCCTCTGGCTATGGCTTACATGCCAATCTCAAATCAAATAAATCTACACTCTCTCTCTCCTAATTCTACTGACTATCCAAAACATTTTGACTTATGGTACCTCACTTCCAAAGTGGAACTCATTCTATCCCACTATTCACTACTACCTTTGGCTTTTCTCCCATTTCATTGACAGTTTTGGCATTTTTAATCATAGAAAATTTGTCTGAAATATAGTATCATACAGTATTTGCATATTTAAAAATTTAGTAAGAGAGAACACAAAACAAAATAGTCACACTTATTTCTTCCAAACTTACCATAGGCTTGCAGTATTGTCATAATGCTTCCCTTCTATCCATTCCTAGCTCCTCCAGAAATTTGACAAAAGTAGTGTACAGATTCTGAAAAGAGGACTGAAATGACCAAATCCGATAGAAAACAAGAAAAAGTGATACAAATCAAATTGAGAAATTTGGCAGAAACTTACCAGATCTGATGTGTACATCATTTTACCCTTGCCAGTCTCCAGGGTTTATAATTGGTTGTATTATGACTGAAATATTTAACCTCAGCAGCCTTTTAAAGAAAATTATAAAGATACTTTGGATCATTTCATTTCATGTACTGTTTCTGATTTTGTTGAAATAAGATACTTAATGTACATTTTTACACTGATTTCACAAATGTAAGGCCTTTTTTGGAGAAATGAGTGGTTCAAAAGTTAGGTTAGGTTAACTGAATGCCTGGTTAGGTTAATTGAATACCTGGTTAGGTCAATTGTATGCCCTTGACAATTGGGTTAGGTTAAGTTGTGATATTTTCGTTAAATCTAATGAAAATATCCCAACTCAACCTAACCAGTCATCAAGGGTGTACAGTTAACCTAACTGGGCATTCAGTTGACCTAACCAGGCATTCAATTAACTTAACTGGACAGAAAAATAAGAATCTATTCACACAAATACTTAGTGACATAAACCAATATTACTAAAGAATACAATAACTCTTGTATTAGTTTTCAGTTGTATTGTTATAGTTTTTGACCTAATACAAAATTACAATAACAAATAACTTTTGAACCGCTCATTTCTCCAAAAAATGACACATTTTTGAAATCAGCATAAAAATCTACATTAAATATCTTTATATCTTTTCAACAAAATCAGAAACAGTACATGAAACAGAAAAGATCTGGTACTTTTTAATTATTATTATTATGCTATTTTGTGTAACTTGTACCAATTATATCAAATAACCAAATACAAGTATATCATTCACTGAATCTAAGCCATGATAATTACCTTTAAGGCCTATTACTGTACTTCTAAAATCCTAACTCTACCCCCAAAATATCAAGAATATCCCTCACACAGTTTATTTTGAATGGATAGGCCTGCCTACCAGCTTCTTTTCTTCTTTAGTCTACCTTTCTCCTGATATTCTATCCCTTCAGAATAAACTCTTTATTCAGTAATTATTTAATTTGAAATCAGTAATTTAAAAACTCCTAACTTATTTGAGGAATGAATCTGAGATATGTAGTAGGGTGCATCAAAAATACACATCTCCAGCATATTGATCTGTCTGGGTGCTAAAAGTGTTCAATTTCACGTTGTTACAACACATGCAAAATATGGTTGCAATCCATGGTGATCCAGAGGTGTAATGGCACATCAGCTTCTCAGCATGTCAACTGGGGTCTTAGACTCTTAGTGTTGATTGGTAATACCTATCATGTTTTTTGTTGGCTGGAGTTCATATCTCCATTTTGCTGTAGTCCTAACTCTTAACTCTTGTTGATTTGCAGATCTATAGGAGATGACGAAATTAGCGCTATGTCATCTGCACAAGTTGGAGCCGAGCGCTCTATTTCCTCAATGCTATCGCCCGCCACAGGATCCAGCTCTTACAAGATGTCGCCCTCGGGCTCCCGCATGAGCAGCCGCAGGCTGGTCTTTGGTCTGGGCACCAGCATCACAAACAACAATGGCATCATTACTGCTGCCAAGTGGTCACAGATCTTGCAGTGCATGCTGTACAACTGCGACGCGCAACTACATGCCAAGCAACCCAGTTTGATCGGAGCCTTGTCGTGGTTCGAGGTGGCCAAGGTCATCCTGGAGCAGGTGCGGCCATTTTACCCCAAGGCCAACATCCCAATGGTGAGTGATCGGTGCGCATGCAACAAGATGGTGGCGCATTCCGCAGGCCAGGTGCTCCAGTGAGGCTACAGCTCGACAGGCAGATGCTATAGAGCACAGGCTGGATGCCACATTTCCACTGTGGTCTCCAAATGCCAAGGAGCTGATCCGCGATCCAGAGGATGTCGCTTTCCTGGCCAGGATGAAGGGCGACAGACTGGCTACATTTGGCGTGTTTGATGCCAAGCTGCAAGCCAAGGTGAAGTGGCAACAGGAGCTTGAAGCTGCAGCAACAACCCAGCAGGCACACACTACCAAGGAGCAGCAGGAGATGACCACGATGTCCAGCACGGCTGTGTTGGAGAGCGAAAGCGATGAGGATAGCGACGCACCAATTGAGAACACACCACGCACCCGCGAGCGCAAGAAGACTGGCACCACAGCCTTCATTCCACCCGACATCCTCTGGCGGCCGAGTTTCGTGTCACTGGCTACGTGGTTGAAGATCATGTGCAGCCTGATCGCGGAGTGAGGTGGCAATTGGTCAAAGTTCTCCACATCCTACGCGATGGCAGACCAATCATGCTGCCAAGTACTGGAGGCTATCAGCGAGGAACGCCACGAGCAGTGGACACCGCCTCCCATGTGCACCCTGCACTGGGACAGCAAGTTGACGTCGACGCTCAGCAATGTGCACCAGTTGGGGGAGCGTCTGACGGTGGTGGTCGGAGATATGGCGCGGCTCAAGCTGCTCGGTGTGCCAGCATACATGAATGGGACTGATGAGGCATGCAGAACAATCATCACCTGGCTGTCGTGCAAGCTGCTGCAGGAGTGGCGCTGCACCAACCAGGTTGTCAACATGGCATTTGACACCACCGCATCAAACACTGGCCATCTCATGGCAGCCTGCATTGCCATCCAGCTCTCACTGGGTCGACCACTGCTCTGGTCCGGGTGCCAGCACCACATCGGCAAGGTACTCCTCAGCCACATTTTCACCAACCTCAAAATGGAGATGTCATGCTCGCCAGAGGTTGACTTGTTCGTGCGTCTGTGGGATAACTGGAACCTGGTGCCACACGATGACAGCGGCCCACTGTCCCACTACATTCCTGGTGATGCTGAACCACCATTCCTGGGCAAGTTGCATGTGCTGCAGGAGTGCTCGACTACAAGCAAGGCGACTACCGCGAGTTTGTGCAGCTGTCTTGTGTATCTGGGTGCACCCGGTGCAGCGTAGACTCCAGTGATCTTCCAATGGCCGGGAGCGCTGCACAAAGCGTGATGGATGGCCATGCTGCTCTACACTCTCAAGCTGGCCTTGATGGAGCAGCACATCGCATTTCTTCCACAGGGCACCATCACCACGTGGCAGCAGGTGCTGAAGATTCGGGTGTTTGCTGACTTCATCATGCACATCTACACAACGTGGTGGCTGACCTGCAACACAGCTATAGATACTGCCTGGAATGACCTCACACTCTACCACCACCTGTACGCGTACAAGTTCATTGACGCGGGCATCGCAGCGTCAGCGATCAAGGTGCTGGAGCAGCACCTCTGGTACCTGACAGGCGAGATGCTGCCCCTGGCACTCTTTAGTACCAAGGTGCCAGTTGGCGAGTGGCACGCACTTGCGGATGCCATCTTGGAGCACAAGCTGGCTGATCTCCCCATGCGAGCCCCACAGCTGTGCTTTGGCACTGGCTTTGGCACTGGCTTTGGCAAGCCAAAGTTTCCAGCCCTCTTGCCGACCTTGCCAACACAGACTGCTGGTTCGGCATGCACCAGCTGCACGTTGATCCAGCGTTTTTCTCGCTCGACGTAGAGGATTGGGCTACCAGTGCAGCATTCCAGGCAGGTGCGGCGAATGTACGTGTCATCAATGACTGCGCCAAGCGTGGTGTGAAACTTACGTCAGACTTCGTGGCAGCAGCCAGGAGCGAGCAGCACCTGCAGAATGTGCTGCAGGCAGTTGAGCATGACCACTCTCTGCAGCCAAATCTTTGCTGCTGCAAGCGCAAGCTGGACACAGACCAGGACTAGGACTCTATGAGGCTTGAGAATAATAATAAAATGTTGTTCTCAAAAACAATTTTAATGCTGCTCTAAAAAATGTTCTTAAATACAATTTCCTGTGTTTTTATTCTAAAAAATGTTGTTCTCAAAAACAATTTCAATGATGTTCTCAAAAATGTTCTTAAATACAGTTTCTTGAAATTCTTGGGTTTTTTTTTTCTGAAAAATGTATGTCATCCTTGTCAAGTTGTCAAGGAATAGGAGTTCTGAAAACACCCAAAAATGCAAATTTTTAAAATTTCACCTCCTTGTTGCACTTCTAAATATCAATGAATTTTCCCAAAATTTTGCACAAGTAATTTCTACATGCATTCGAACGAAATGCAACCCCAGACAGTTTGATCTGTTGACATTAAAATTTTGCCTTGCATTTTGATGCACCCTAATATGTAGATAACATTACCCTATGGGCTTATATATAAATTGTGTATAATGTGTGTAAATTTTTGCTCTGAAAGGTTGCTTCATAGTTGGCAGTTTTTCAGATAAAGTACTCAAAATTCTGTTTTTTCTTACTAAAAAAAATTGTAATAATTTATTTGTACTTTTCTTAACAATTTGAATTTGAATTATTATTAGGGGTGTACTGTGAATTATTCTTGCTGTGAAGAAAAAATAGCTTGGACTCTGAATACTGCTTTAAGCTGTCTCTGGTCTATCATCACTTGGCATTTTATTACTTTCCCATTGAAAAACTAAACTATCCAATCTGGATCCTGTGGAAAGCTTGGACAAGACCTATCAAATATAAGATTAAGCATTTGCTACCAGACCTAAAATGTTTGGTTGCTATATGTTACTGTATTAAAATGTCCGAAAATTTTGAATTAGTAAAGTCAGTGGGTAGAGGAGCATTTGGGTAAGTTAAGCCTTGGCCCAAGTTAAATAATGTTAGACTAGGCCTAATTAAGGTGAATAATAGTCTTTATAGACATCAACTATATAACTGTTTAGGTTAGTAATATGACTGTGTAGACATACTAGCAAAGCTGGGCACAAACCGTTAATCCGTTAATCGTTAATTAACGAAGTTAACTTTTTCGTTAATGATTTAACTTTTAAGTTAACTTTGAAAATCATTATCGGACTAATTAACTTCCGTTACATTTAACTTCCGTTAACTCAAGTCCATTAACCCAAAAAATTCATAAATAAACGTTTAAAAGTTTATATTATTTTCAGTGCTGAGCAGGTGCGCAATTAATCCACCACTGTTAATAGTGATGAACGAATTTCCATTTCCGCAGTGCAAAATCAGGCGATATATTTGTGTCTTACCAAATATGGTAGTTATTTATGGCATTGGTTTGAGCAAAACATGGTCGACTGTAAAATCAGGTGGAAAGATTTGCCATTTGAGTTGAATGTTTCAACTTCTTTCAAGAAATATCACGAGCATTTTAAGGCACTTTCAATAATATATATGTAACAATTACAACAAATAACTACATTCGTTTCATTTGCAGTCTGTCTCTTGCGCAACATGTTTGTGCTAGTGAATATTTAAAAATAATCGCTGTCAAGTAAGTCATGTATATTTATAATATGTCAAGAACTTGCTGACAGATGCTGCCTTCTTGGGTGAGCAAGTGTTGGTGGACTTGTTCATCAAGTTCAACATAGCCATCCCCTCCAGTGCTGCAGTGGAGCGTTTGTTCTCTATGGGCAAGGACATCCTGAGGGCCAAGAGATCATCCCTGTCTGATGAAAACTTTGATATGCTAATTTTCATGAAGGGCAACATGCATCTCATGGACAAAATGGAGAATGAGAAGAAGAGAGAAAATTAAATTATATATATATATTGTGTTTTTCATTTTTTTTATAATAAAAGTTAACGTTAACGGTTTATCGGTAACTTCCGTTACATGATTAACGGATTAACGGTTAACGAAGTTAACTTTTTGGTTAACGGATTAGCGGTTAACGAAGTTAACTTTTTGGTTAACGGTGCCCACCACTGCATACTAGTATAGTCTTTGAAATTTGAAATTAAAAAATATGAAAATTGAAAGTTTTCACATTAGATTAGTAAAATTTATGAAGGGAATTGATTTAAAATGTAGGCAAAGAATTAGCATCAGCATTGGTATCCTCACACAGGATATATTCTACAGAGCCAAAGCCAAAGACACTTGAAGACCTAAAGACTACATAAAGTCTATGAGGTAATCAACATCCCAGCTGAGCTATTTCCAAAAATTGTCAGACATTTGTGTAAGGTTGAATATTGTATTAGAAAAAACAAACTTGTATGTTTTATATTTAACTAGTATGTTTGTGTCCAGATTCCTTTTTTAAGCTTAGAACATTTATTTAGAAATATGAAAATTTTTTAGGGACACCTGGTATATCGTAAGCAGTCAAAAATTGTAGAGGAGGCTACAAAACTTTAACCACATAAAACTAAGGATTTACAAGCAATAGGCACTTTGTATCACTTGAGGAGGAGGATTTAAAGTATTTTTACATTATTATTTTCAGGGATGTTTCCCTCTACAAAAGAAAATCTAACAATCAGAAAGTTGTCATTAAGAAAATTTCATTAGATCCTTCTGACATTACTCATGGTGAATATGAGGTTAGTAAGTTAAGTTAATCCTAATACTTTTAATTGGCTAGGCCAAGAGATGTTTGGATCAGGGAAGTAGGGCATGGTAGTCTTTGAAACATAGAATAGAACCCACTATAGAAGTTTTATTATATATATATATATATATATATATATATATATATATATACGTATATATAGTGCTGTGGTCATTACTTTATAAATGTAATGGCATTACCATTACCATAGTCTAAATGTATTGCTGTTATAGTTACAGTTACCATTTTAAAAGTAACGAGTAATGGCACCATTACTCATTACCATTACTTTTAATGAAATGTAAATATATTATATATATGCATAGGTATATTATAATTTATATATACATAAAATATTATTATTATATTTAAATTTAGTAAAGAGAGAGTGAGGCAACAGTGCAAAGAGAGAGAGAGATTGAAGACAATCAGTAAGAGGTGGGGAATTGATGAGACAAAAAGTCTTTGATTCCACCCAGTCAGTCATGTATAGCTGTGTGGGTTGAGCCACCCCACACATGAGAAGCATACTCCATACAGAGGTGAACAAGACTCTTGTACAGAGACAGCAACTGATCAGGTGAAGAAAGTGAGGTGGTGGTACAGCACACACAACCTCTTAGAAACTGTTTTAGAAAGAGAGTATATGTTATCTTTCCAGGAAAGATCATGAGAAAAGGAAATGCCAAGAATGTTGAGAGAAGATGAAGGATTGAGTTGTGTGTTGTTGAAGGTAAGGGGATAGTTATGTGGAAGATTGTGACAAGTAGACATGGAGGAACTGAGTTTTTGAGGCATTGAAAGCCACAAAATTTTCTCTGCCTCAGTCAGAGATAGTAGAAAGATCGGAGGTCAGGTATCCGCTAGGATTGCCAGATTTTGATGACTGGATTAAAGGACACTCAAAACGTTTTCAAGCTTCCACTCCCAGATTCTCAGATTTATATATATATATATATATATATATATATATATATATATATATATATATATATATATATATATATATTAGGGTGCATCAAACGCCCTTAGGTTCTTGGATTTTAATGTCTATTCTCTCAAATGTTACACTTGTTGCTAGAAGTGTGTATGCCAAAAATTAATTAAATCGGAGGTGGTCCTGGGTGGCCACTGGTCACTTTTATATTTTCGCGGCAATTTTCGGGGGCCGCGCTATGTAAAAATATCTTTTTTTTTATTTACCAACCAGTTGACTACTTACATTGTTTCTTTTAATATAGAGTTGCTAAGGGGTGATTTACATAACATTTGAGAGAATAGACATTAAAATCCAAGAACCTAAGGGCGTTTGATGCACCCTAAAGGGGTGATTTACATAAAACATGTACCATAAACGAAACTTCACTTATAGTCTAATAATATCCTTTATTGTCTTTCAGAAACAATGGAAGCTGTAACAATGGAAGCTAAGAAGACCAGATTAGCAAGTGCCATTTTTGGTCTTGGCAATGCTCTTACAGAAGGAGATGGTACATTGACAGGAGTCCGCCTCCCAACTTGCCGGCAGGTTCTTCGATGCGTGATGTGGTACATCCAGAAAGAAATATGTGAAGGCAAACAAACACAGCCACTCAAATGGAAATCTGCCAGCATAGTCCTTATCCAGCTGAAAACATTCTACACTAAAGCAAATATTCCTATGCTTTCAGACCATCAATGCTGCAAACTAATACTTGACCTTCTTAATGACAATAACAAATTGCGTCAAATACCTGTTTCTCGCAGAGAATCTCCAAACACTTTGGCTAAGTTGCAATCCATGAATGAACGTCTTGATAAGACCTTTGGTGTATGGACAAAAGATGCAATGACAAACATTAAGAATGAGGAAGATAGAGCATTTTTAGAGTCAATGAAATCTGACAGAGTAGCCTCATTTGGTAGTGTTGACAAGAAGAAAGCTGATAAAGATCGTAGAAAAGAAAAATGCATCTTAGCGGAAGCTTCAAGACGAGAACGTCATGAATCATCCAGTGTACAAGAGATGAAAAGTTCTGTATGCTCTGATGATAGTGCCTCTGCAGATAGCTTGGAAGAAACTGAAGAAGAGGCGATTCCAGAGCTTCAAAGGAAGCGTAGTCACCACAGATCAACATATGCAGGTACGTCTGCCTTTATTCCTCATGATATTCTGAAAAGGCCTTCAGTCGTGTCTGTTGCTACTCGACTAAACATAACTCCTGTTCAACAGGCTGTGCTCACCGAAGCTGTAATTCAAGAGGCAGGAGGTGATCCACGTCGTGTGGCCAAGTCGTATTCAACTGCTGATAAGGCTCGACGATCAATAACAAGTGCTATCGCCAAAGATATTCGAGAAAATTGGATCGCCCCAACAGCTGCAACACTTCACTGGGATGGCAAGCAGATGCATACGCTCACAAACAAGAATGGCAAGGAAGAAAGATTGCCAGTGTTGGTTGGGAATGCCACTGATGTAAAGCTACTGGGAGTGGCTAGATATCCTCGTGGAAGTGATATGTCATCAGGTGACATCATTGCCGAGCACACTTACACGTTTCTACATTCATGGAAGTGCAAACAGTCAGTTGTCAACTTATGTTTTGACACAACAGCATCAAACACTGGACACGTTACAGCTGCCTGTGTTACCATTCAATCAAAACTGGACCGTGCTCTTCTGTGGTGTGCATGTCGCCATCATGTTGGAGAGGTAATCCTGGATCATGTGTTTGACGCTCTCAAAATTGAGACATCAAAGTCTCCAGAAGCATCTTTGTTCCAAATATTCCAGAAGAATTGGGAACGCATATCGCATGCAAAGGATGAAAGTTTAACCAAAATTGACATTTCAATGTACAATGACGATGCACAACAACTGCTTTTATCCTGCAAAAACAAGGTTTTAAGCACAATCCGCACAAGCGCTTCATACTGTAGGGGAAGACTACAAGGAAATGGCACAACTCTGCCAGGTAGTCCTCGATGATGATGTCACAAAACAAGGAAAACACCACAGACCTGGGGCCATGCATAAAGCAAGGTGGATGTCAAAGATTCTTTATTCCATCAAAATATGCCTACTTGAAGAGCAAATTTCTGTACTACCTCGAGGAACTGTAACAACACAACATCAACAGGAAAAACTGAAGGAGTTTGTTGTTTTTGTTGTTTATATTTATTGTGATTGGTGGCTCATATGTCAGTCTGCTTCAAATCCATGGTTTGATTTGTGCTTATACAAGACTCTGCTCAACTATAAAGCTGTCAACTCAATCATTTCAGTCAGCGCTGTGAAAGCCTTTGATAGACATTTGTGGTATTTAACCCCAGAACTGGTTGTTTTGGCACTGTTCAGCAATGCAGTACCTCAAAAGGAGCGTCGTGCCCTTGCAGATGTGTTACTGGCCATACAACCAGATGAAATGCCAAGCACTCCAAAACACTGCTACGGTTCTGGATATGGCAAACCGTCATTTCCAAAAATTACAGAAGCGACAACCCTGGCTGATCTTGTGAACGAGGACTCGTGGTTTACAGTGAACCTTCTTCACCTGGATATGACCTTCCTAACAGAGGATGTTGACAATTGGCAGAACAATGACCACTTCAAGGCAGCCAAGTCCATTGTGGATGGGTTAAATGTTGTGAATGACCCTGCGGAGAGAGCAGTAAAGCTCTCAACTGATTTTGTCTCAGCTGCAAGAGGAGAAGACCACTTCCAAAATCTTCTTCAAATGGTTGAATGTGACCGCAAAGCGAGGCCAAATTTGCGGAAACGAGCAAAGTTGGAGTAGTGACATTGGCGTTGTGTTTTATACATTTTCAACTTTCAATCAATGTAAGTATAGTAATACCGAATATTTGTATATTAGTATTATAAGTAATACCGAATATTTGCCGAATATTCGGTGCATCACTACTAAATATATAAAAGTGGCCAGTGGCTACCCAGGACCACCTCCGATTTGATTTATTTTTTGCATACATACTTCTACCAACAAGTGTAACATTTGAGGGAATAGACATTAAAATCCAACAACTTTTTGAAAATCATGGGGCGTTTAATGCACCCTAATATATATATAATATCAAGGGGGTTCTAAGCTCGTGCTCTTGAGTGCTGTTTGTGCTCGTTTGTACGTGCTTGTTCCTGGAGGTTTCACGTGCGCCCTCCCGGCCCTAGCACCCAAGGATGATGGGGCTCGACCCTGCAGTCCTTGTCATCCTTGGTCTTTTTCCACTTAGACTGTCCCCTCCACCCTTTCTTTTTCCTCTGTCTTTCCTCTCACTTTTTCTTTGTTTTTCCGCTGAGATATGCCCTTTTAAATAGAGGCGAATCGGTTCTTCCCGAACTTAAAAAAAAAAAATATATATTATATAATATATATATAGAGAGAGGGAGAGAGAGAGAGAGAGAGAGAGAGAGAGAGATGCTCCCAAAAAAAGTTTAAATGTTATAGGACAATAAAGGACAAGGACAAGCAGATCGAAATAAAGGACGTCTGGCAACCCTAGGTATCCCATAGCTGTCCTACATGAATCATGAAGCAACTTCTGTGAGAGATGCTTTGAGAAGTGGGTGGAGAAGTGAAGAGTGGAATCATCAGTATAGGAGTGAATAGGACAGAAAGTGCGAATTAAAAGATCATTAATAAATAAAAGGAAAAGAGTGGGTGACAGGACAGTACTCTGAGGAACATCACTGTTGATAGCTTTAGGAGAAGAACAATGGCCATCTACAACCGTAGCTATAGATCAGCTAGAAAGGAAATTTAGAGATGAAGGTACAGATAGAAACTGAAGGGGGGCAGTTTGGAAATTAAAGGTTTGTGCCAGACTATGAAAAGCTTTTGATATGTCTAGCACAATAGTGAAAGTTTCACCAAAATCCCAAAAGGAGGAGGACCAAGAGTCAGAGAAATATGCAAGAAGATCGACAGTAGAGTCACCCTTGCAGAACCCATACTGATGATCTGAAAGAAGACTGTGAGAAGAGAAGTGTTTAAAAATCTTCCTATTAAGGATAGATTCAAAAACTTTGGAAAGTCAAGAAATCAAAACAAGTGGACAATAGTTGGAGGGTTGTGAGCAGTCATCCTTCTCTGGTACATGCTGAGTTAAAGTTAACTTCCAACAGAAAGCAAAAGTACCAGATGAGAGACAAAGACAAAAGAGAGTGCATAGGCAGGGTGTCAGCACAGAAGCACAGTTCTTAAGAATAACAGGAGGAACACTGTCAGGACCATATGCCTTCCTAGAGTGCTGCAATGAAAAGAACTTGGTTGTCAAGTTAAATTTAGAAATTCAAATTACCAAGGCCATAACATTAACACTGTAGAAAACTAATTTAACCTAACCTAGCATAACCTAACTTAATCTCACCTGCAATATACTTGTTAGTAGAATGTCTGGTCAGTCAGGTGTTGTAATCCTGAGCTAAAATTCATATAGTATAGGCCTAAAAGTGGCTTTAGGATGTTTTAAATTTACATTTTTTTTCATAAAATTTTAAGGCCCTATCACAAGTAAAATATGAAATAGCTAAATAGTTTTGGACAAAATTAAAGAATTTTTTAAAAATTAAAGAATTTTTTACATACCTCAGGGGTGGCAAACAATGATTGCCCCCCCCCCCCCCCATGCACAGATGAAACTAATAGAGGTACAAAAACTGATTTTGTATCTTTTGGGCAATTTAATTCTACGTCTAAACAAAACCACTCAATAGTTGGTGTTGCCTCTTTGTGTTTGGCGGACGGCTTCAAGTCGGCAAGGGTAGGAGGTGAGGAGAGGCTCGAAAAGGTCAGTGTCGTACTCAATATTTTGGAAGATTGTTTCAATGTGCTGCTCCATGGTCCGGCGGCAGAATTGGGTGGCTGGTGGTTCAGTAAACATCAGGGATTCCACTCGGTCTTTCAGGATGGATCCTGAACGATTCTGCCGCTGGACCATAGAGCACCACATCGAAACAATCCTCCGAAATCTTGAGTATGACACTGACCTTTTCGAGTCTCTCCTCACCTCCTACCCTTGCCGACTTGAAGCCGTCCGCCAAGCACAAAGAGACACCACCAACTATTGAGTGGTTTTGTTTAGACGTAGAATTAAATTGTCCAAAAGATGCAACAATCAGTTTTTTGTACCTCTATTAGTTTCATCTGTGCAGGGGGTGGGGGGGTAGTCATTGTTTGCCACCGTGTAGTATAAAATTTTGTTAATTATGATTTTCATGACAATTTCTAAGGTATGTTGTAATACAATCAATATTGTTTTGGTTTTGGTTTTTCCCCCAGAAAACGGAGAATGAAGTGAGGGTTCTTGCAATATTCAATCATCCCAACATCTTGGAATATTATGAAAGTTTTGCAGAAATCAATACCATGTTTATTGTTATGGAATATGCACCAGGAGGAAACCTCTATGATTATTTGCAATCAAAAGGGAAGAATAACTTAATGCAAGAAGAAGTATGGGTTTATCATTGCCCCAAATTTGTATACTATCAGGTCATCCCATAAGTAATGTCGTTTTTTAGATCGGAATTTGAAGGACAAAAAAAAACTCAACTGAAACTTTTTAATCTAGTATATATTTTTCATCGGAATCAGTGACACTCTGCCAACGTCCTACAAGCTTTTCAATGCCATGTTTATAAAATTCAGGCGGTTTTGAGGCAAAACACGTACAAAGACTGGTGTGCAGGTCATCTAAAGAAGTATACTGTTTCTCGTCAAGATAGTTTTGCAGACTCCTGAAGAGATGATAATAATCTGAAGGCACGAGGTCTGGAGAATATGGAGGATGTTGAAGTTTTTCCCCACCGAAGCTCCAATTTTTGCGGAAGTGATCCGAGCGGTTTGAGGATGCGTTGTCGTGGTGGAGCACGATTCCTTTCCGATTAACCAAAGAAGGTCTCTCTTCTTTTAGTGCAGTGTTCAATCGATCCAGTTGTTGACAGTAGACTTGAGCGGTGATTGTTTGGTTGTGTGGTAAGGTTTCAAAGTGTATTACACCACCTTAATCCCACCAAACACTAAGCAACACCTTCCGAGGGTGAAGATTTGGTTTTGGCTGTGGTGTCGCTGGTTCTCCGGCACAAACCCACTGTCGACGGCGCTTAACATTCTGGTACAGTATCCACTTTTCATCACCAGTCACTAAACGGTGCAAAAACAGATCTTCGAGTTCGCGGGAATGAAGAGCTGTGCTAATGTTTACTCGCACCCTCAGATTGTTGACCGACAATTCATGTGGCATCCATTTTCCTAACTTAGGCACTTTCCCGAGTTGTTGCAAATGTCGATGGATGGTGGATGGGGATGAATTGAGTTTCTGGGCCAATTCTTCGACAGTTGTTGGACAGTCTTCTTCAAGTGCAGCTAACAGCGGGTCATTATCAAACTCAGCAGGGCGTCCAGAGCGTGCTGCATCTGTCAAACAGCAGTCACCATTCCTAAACTTTTGAACCATCTTTGACATTTCCTCACATGCGGAATATCGTTGCCATAAACGTTCTGAATGTTTCGCGTTGCTTCAGTAGCACTATTCCCCTTTTTGAACTCGTAAAGCATTATATACCTGATATGCTCTTCCGATACCGCCATGTTTATGAGGGGTTCACATAAAGCAAAACACGCGTCTTCACTGGTCAAGGTCTGTAAAGTATGTAGCGAAACACGATAGATCTCCTCTTAGATATAACCTTCGGAAAATTTATGCTTAAACCGAGTAGGACTAGTTTAAACTTAATCTATCGTAAAAAACGACCTTACTTACGGGATGACCTGATATAATCTCCATGAAATATTTTCTTTAGAACATGCTTAGCTGCTGATATAGCTCCAAATTTCATATTGAATCTAACCTTTAATGACTGCATTTTTTTGTATCTTAAATTAGGAACTAGCTTTATTGAAAGATTCATTACAGTATTTTGTAAAGTATTTTAATGCTTGCTTGTACCGTACCATATATACATTGTTCACATTCATCATCAAATAAAATTCATTGTAAACTTAGTGGCCTCTCTTCTCATACTAAAGGTCTAGCTTGAAAGCCATATTGTTTCTCCTGTTAATGTGATATTTTTATAACAACCATAACTGCTAAAAAAAAATTGGTTAAATATGATAAAACTTTTTTCAATTTCAGGATGTCGTCCACTTGTTTTGCCAACTCGCAGCTGGAATGCAACATATCCATGAACAGCAAATACTTCACAGAGATTTGAAGTCCCATAACATCATGTTGGATAGAACTCAAAGAATTGTCAAAATTGGAGATTTTGGCATTTCAAAAATTCTTGCAAGGTTTTTGAAGTTATTTTGTTGCTTCTGTTTACAGTTAAATGTTCTGACTGCTCTTAACATTTTCCATTATGGCACTTTATACGACTATACATTGCTTGCATGTTTTTTCTTTAACATAGATCACTGTAAAATCATTCCTGAGATTTATGTAGTCAGGAGTTTTAATGCTTTGAGACCCTAAAATGCAAACTACTGCCTTTACTAATGCCATCACTTCATCTAATAGGCGAAGAGTTTCTTTGCATTTTCAAAAGTGTGAATTAGTTTTTAGTACTTTAGTTAATAGTTTATTTATACCTAAAAATTAATTTCCTTTTGACTTACACCCTCAAAATTTTTTGTTTGGTTTATCAGTAAGAGTAAAGCACACACTGTTGTCGGCACTCCTTGCTATCTGTCTCCTGAACTTTGTAGAGAGAAGCCTTATAACCAGAAGAGTGATATTTGGGCCCTTGGATGCGTCTTATATGAAATGCTTACACTGCAAAGAGCTTTTGAAGCTGAGGCTGGTATTTTTAACTTGGTTAATGACATAAAAAAATAATCGGCTTATTTGATGCACGCACTAAACATTTAACTCCTTTCACCTCACGACCTATTTTCATATCTGAGTGATTCTCCATAGACTTTGTATCAATAGACAAACAAGAAAACTATTACAGTAGTAAGATGCATATTTACGAGAATTTTATTTCATCACAATACTAGTGTTAACTCTTCATAGTTTAATGTGCTACTTGACTACTCCATACTAGCTAACGTTAAATGATTTATTCAGTCAAGAGATTCCTGGCCATAAAGGATTAACGCTTATTAAAATTAAGCATTGCTTGCTTTTAAGGGAAAAGTAGACTTGATTAATTCCACGTTAATTGTTTGATAAGCATATATAAACCTAATTTGGGATATGATAATGACTGCAAGAAATTTTTATGCTAAATTTTAAAGACTACATAATGTAATGCTGAGTTAGACAAATTAATACTTTGATGTTATCTAAAGAGATAAATTTAGTATCCACTCATAAAAGGCTGAAGTAGGTATAATAAAAAAAAACATTTAAAACTGGTTTATAAATGTGCGTCGATACTTTGAAAAATCATGAGCTTTACTCGTTAATTAAAAGTAATTTTAACTTCATTTTAAACGCAAATACATTCGAGGCGAATGTTCGGAAGGCTCCATAATTGCAGTTGAAAAAAATTAGTGAATTCTTGGGGTAAAGTTAATCTGGCCTCATTTCATCAATAACTTGTTTGATGCTACTTCCCATCGAATAGTCGTAAATGCTCCAAGCTTATGAACTTTTATTCGCCTATTATCGATACATATGGTATGAGCTTGTTTGAAAATTCCTATAATCCTTTGTACTTTTAATTCTGGATTGCGAACAAATAAATCATTATCCAATACTGTTATGACTCGCAGCATTAAGTTTTTGCCATTAAAGATATTGCCCTTCCCCCGTGACATGCGGTTTAGAATCCGCATTACTGTAGCAGTTTGTAGAGAAGATTATTAGTTGTGGTATACGGAAGTAATCGTTGTCGCAAATTTACTGAGATGGAATGGTATGTTTGAAAGCTGCTTAATTTCAAGTTTTACTTTTCCTGAAAGTATTATTGATGGAGGAAGCACTTCCGTTCAAATTTTTCTTTCGTACGAAAGTCGAAGGTAAATTCTTGTTTTGCTATTTAAGCTTTTTTTTTTGTCTCGCACTCTGTAAAGGCGAATTTAAATTACTTATTTTTAATTTTACTCTATTTTTGGTTATTTTAATTTTTATTATGGCTTCGTCTTACTAGATCATTTTAGTAGGTGAAGGAATTTCTAGCTGTTGGGGTACGGAAGAGTAAAGTATATCAGAGCATTATAATATACCATTCTGTTTTCGAAAGTTGGTGAGAACATGCAAGTTGTAATGTAAAACTGAGACCCAAACTTGGTCAGCTCGCCTATCTTGACAGTTTTCTAGTTTCTTCGCATAGCATTAACATTTTGCACTTCCTTGGAGATAGTAGAAGCATAAAAATATGCTTCAGAGATATTTATTAGTGGTGTTGAACATGGGCATGAAGTGATTAAATAGTTTAAAATAAATTTGGGTCATTACTAAAACATTAATTTTTCCCTTTCTAAAACTTTTTGGCATTATTTTAACTGCATATGCCGAGGGAGGTGGTCGCTGATAGGAATGGTTATAAATTGTGAATTCACTATCAATGGCATTATAATTTTGTTAACTGATGATTCAAGTACATGATAACTCCTTCCACAGATGAAGACGCGAATTAGATTTTCGGTAGTATAAGTAAGAATGAATGAATTCCTAAAGTTTAGAAACAGGATTGAAGGGGTAAATAAAGGAAAACAAATTAAACGTGGAAGCTAACTCTTTATTTTTATTGCGAAAATCAGTTTAAAAACTTAAGGCATAATAAAATAATGGGAATTACATTTATTGGCCGCGCACAAACTTTTAGACCTCGTCAAACAAAATCTTATTTTTTGTTAAGAAATGAATTTGGGTCCATTCTTTATTGATTTTACTTTTAATCCATACTATTTGGTACTTATTAATGCTTTGATAATTAGTTTGATTAAAACTTCTCAGTATCGAGAGCTCGTCAGATTGTAAAAAAGCCACAATCGGGAAGAAGACTTTACATTAGAGGCCCAAGGTTTTGTCATAGAAGTACGAGATCATGAAAATGACCAAAAGCTCGCGGCACTATGATGAAAGCCTAACTTTGTGCTGTAATTATTTAGTGTCATTGGAATTACTATACAGGGTGGGCCGTAAGTTTCCATACATAGGAAAAATAAACATTTTTTTATGGACAACCATTTTTATTTATATAATATGCTCTACATGGTTGCCATTGTTTTGAAAACACATTTCAATACGTGTTCCCCACTGTTGATGAACACGCATTAGCACAGTTGACGTTATGCTTGTAATGGCGTTGGTGATACGTTCCTTTAGATGATTTATGTCTCGTATCTTTTCCTGATACACCATGGCCTTCAAGTGCCCCCAAAGATAGAAATCAAGGGGGGTGAGATCTGGGGATCTGGGAGGCCACTCCACAGGACCACGCCGACCAATCCAAGCATCCGGAAACTGCTGATCCAAATACCGACGCACGTGAAGACCATAATGAGGTGGAGCTCCATCTTGCTGGAAGTAAACTGGGAAGTTACCTTCCTCGTTTAGTAGGGATGGGAAAATCTCTTCTTGCAACATGTTAAGATACCTTTCGGCATTAAGATTTCCACTGACAAAAATTGGTCCAATAATTCTGTCACCCCATATCCCGGCCCACACCATCACTTTACCGGCACCTTGCATCTTCGTCGGACTCAACTCAGCCAGTTAGGGTTAGCATTACTCCAATAACGTATGTTTTGCCGATTAACCTCTCCATTGACGTAAAAATTTGCTTCATCAGTAAACAAGATCTTACGTCAAACGCATATTCTTAGGGTATCTGAAACATAAAAACAAACGTTTAATTTTTCCTATGTGTGGAAACTTGCGGCCCACCCTGTAGAGTAACATTCGGATGTATTATGCAAAATCTGACTAGTTCTTCATTTTATTATTTAATATTACGTGATTATAAAATTTATACATTAGTGTTTCATTTTTAGGAGTTCCATGTGTTTTCTCACTTCGTAATGAGAGAAACAGGACGTAGATCTTGAGTGTTAAAGCATCAGAAGGTACATTATGCCGCCTTCCCAATTTAGCATTATACCTTAAGCTGCGCATAAAGATGCGCAAAAAAGAAATGTGCATCTACTCTCTCACTTTGTCTATTATGAAACGCAGATTTCTCTGATGCACATTTTAGTATTTAAAATTATTTCTTTGTATCCTTTGTTTTCCAAAGATATTTTACTTTATGAATATTCATTCAGCAATTAAGAGTTTCCGATAGTCGTAATTACCATTTTATTAATTTGCATTCGTTACGTTCAAGGGAATTTATATTAATAAATTCCTTTTATACGAATAAACAAATTGTTGAATATACGCTCTGATTTGCACTTGCATATTAGTTCCATTTTTCTTCCTTAGTTTCCTTCCTTCTGCTCTTCTCTGCATGCATTCTCTCTCCCTCTCTTTCGTTGTTTTAGGACGATGAAGAGAAAAGAACTGTGATATTCATGGCAAGAAGTACAAATAACTCTGATGATGTACTTGTATTATTTTTATTGACTATTACTACGAGGGGCGGTCAGAAAATAAGTTTACACGGCGTATAATTTCGTAACTAAAGGACCTACATTGATTATATTTGTATCAGGTGAATTCGTTAATCATTGTTGGCAACACTGCACGTCGATTCGGCTGCCATCTACCATACATTGGTTATACGAGTCAGTTGAACGTGGCTGATCGACTGGAACAGTGCCCTGCCCTCCGGAGCAGTCCAGGACGTTTACATTTAATGGCCGCTCGTAAATGTTCTGGTGTTGAACAGTATGCAGCTGCATTGATTGTTTTGCCTTTTTGCATGAAGTCTGCGAGCAAAACGCCTTTGTGATCCCAAAACACAGTAACCAAGACTTTGCCAGTGGACCTCACAATCTTGAACTATTTTGGTTGCGGGGACCCAGGTGTTTCTCATTCCATGCTGGCACGTTTTGTTTCCGGAGTACGATGATGAACCCATGTCTCGTCCCCTGTGACAATGCGCTCGAGAAATTCTTGACCACTGACAGACTCGGAATATCGTTGCAGAAATGACAGGGAACTGTTCCAGTCGAGCCGCCATCAACTGACTCGGTATAAGTTAACCAATGTGTGGTAGATGGCTACCAAATCAACGTTCAGTGTTGCCAACAATGATTAACGAATTCACCTGATACAAACATAATCAATGTAGGTCCTTTTAGTTATGAAATTATACGCCGTGTAAACTTATTTTCTGACCGCCCCTCGTACATTATCACTGAAATCATTAACCATTAAGTTCAAATGTTCAAACGTGATTAATAGACACTTGTCACCAAAGTTATTGATCACATATTGTCTTGGCAAAGCTTCATATTAAATATATTTCTAAATTTCTGTTCATTTGACTTGAATTTCATATGAAGTATCTGCCCCTCTTTGCCAAATTAGTATAAATCTAATAACGAAACTTCTTAGCGAGGTTGTTTTTATTTACTATCAACTTTTAAATTGGTATTCACTCCAATTATAGAACTTGGGGAGGTCTATAAATTACCTCAGTTGAACTTTTTTAACAAGTTTTTCATTTTTAACTATGTTACTTTTTCAAATTTAACTTTAATGCTAACACGTATTCCACTGTATCAGTATTTTACTTTTGTGCATTTTAATATTCCAAATTAGGCATATACTCGTACATAATGCTGAATAGAAAATTAACATGAAATCAATTACCGTGTTGCTTAGTTTGTGAGCCCAGTAAATCCAGCTTAAGTGATAAATGTTAATAAACAAATGATAGGTTTCGTCATATAATTTTCTTAACTTTATAAATTTTTAATGGTTGTACGGAAGAGCTACCGCCTCGAAGCCATAGAAGGCTTAGGATAACTACAGTAGGGTTATATTTTAATTGACGTGTTTATTGGTTTGTGGCTTTGGTTAGTGAACATGATAAAAAATGATTGGAAACTATTAATTTACAAAAAGTCCATTTGTCATAATAACATCCGTGAATTCCTTATTTTATTTCAGCATTTTCTAAGCTTATATTATGATAAATTACGATATGATTATAGGTTTTCTTCATATGTTATCTACAGTGAATGAATTTTAAAGAAATTAGTTTCTGCGCTTACTCGTTACACTGATATTGTATGAAAGAGAGAATTTTCTCTCAAATTCAGATCATTACGAGCTAAACCTTAATATTTTGGCATGTTTTTGTAGAAGAAACAAAAGTGAATCGTAATAATTACTTCAATTTTGGCTTTAATTTAAATGAAAGACTTGAGAAAATGTGTAATATTTCGCTTGATTTAAATTTTCGTTTTTACCATTTCCAGACTCTTCCCGCACTCATCAATAAAATAATGAGAGGGAAAACGGTTCCTATTTCGACTCGTTACAGCCCTCACATGAAGGATTTGCTGGAGTCCTTGCTCAATACAAACCCCGATCAGAGGCCTAATATCAACCAAATCATCAGTAATCCGCTCGTATTTCCAACGCTGTTTAGACTCTATTGCGATTTGGGGATGGTGCGATGCGTTGCTAGAACCTGAGGAGCATTTGAATCATTAGCTAAAAGAGGAGAATAATTCAGTTTATGTAATGTAAATTATACTGATATTATGATATATCTACAGTATACTCACATTTTTGTGGCTTTTATATATATATATAAAAGCAGTCAAACTTTTTTTTAGTTTATTTTTATAAGGTTTTGCTTTGGGGAAGCGTCTAGTTTTCACTTATTCCTTTCATAATAAATATTTTAAAAATGTCTGTTTAATATCCTAATTCTCATGATTCGGTTGAAGGTAAGAATTTGAATGTAAAGATCCACGGTTCAGCTCCCTCCCCGCCGCCGAAGGTTGAGTTGGGCGAGCCGCCACGTTATTCAAATGTTCTGGTTCAGCTGTCTCCTGAAGTTTACATCTACTCCTTTCTCGTGTGTTGGGAAGTGGGTGTATCGGATGTTACGTCTTTTCTAAAATCATTTTAGGAATTATAAAAAGCCGTTAACAAATTATTAACGCTGTACCCATTCCGTATTCATTTATTTCACGAGTCAGGCTTTGTTAAATTCTGAAGTTATCTTTGTAACATTTTATCATCTACATATTTGAGATGATGTCCTTCAGGTTATTATCGATGTTACACTATGTACTTTTGGCCCTCTTCTATTTTGAACACTGTGTATGAACTTTTTTAAGATTGGGTTGGTGCCTTCCTGCCCTCAGCATCAGTGCTAGGGTATAGTGACAGTTTCTTTTAAAGGAACACCAGAGAAGGCAAGGCGCTAAAGCATATTGCTTGTGGGAAAAAAATAGTTTTATTTTATTGGATGGCTGGAATTCTTTTAAGTATTTTATTTTTTCTGTTTTTGCGTTCTGTTCTTCGATTTGATTTAGCTGGAGGTAGCTGGTAAAAATGTATAAATAAAATTTGGATGACATGCATATAAATGCCGATTGTGTCTGTGCTTCATAATCTTTGTAAATGAAATTAGTGAATATAAATAATAAATGAAATGAAATTTGTGAATGGTTTCTTGAAGAACGTAAACTTATAGCATTGCAGGTGCCAACATAGCCATATAAAACTAAACCATGACGCTATCAAAGTTGGATAATGGCAACACTGACTCCCAAAAAAACATTGATGATGATAAAGTTTGCTCAGTGGCTAAGTTAAGTTTTATATCGCTCGCAAGCGTAAGCTGTTGGTTTTATTACCCCATTAGGCCATTAATTGGTAGTTCAGACGTTAGACCTTGCTGCCACTCCGCACGTGTTATCCACGACTTTACTATGAGATTGTATCCCTGCATAAAGTTTAAGTAATGTCAGAGTTCGGAGTAATTGCTACTAAAAATTTGTAGTAATGGGAATGGTAAAGTAGAGATTCACATCCTGAGAAGTGTCGGGGGAAAACTAATACCATTAACCCATGACTTTCGAATACCAAAAATGACTACTATAACTCGTTTAAATTCCATTCGAGTTGGTTATTCTCAACAATAAAATAACTGTAGACAATAGCATTTAAATTAATGTACTGTTAAATTTTCTTGAAGTGAATCATCACCGAATTGTGACAATATTCATTATGACAATTTTCAACCATTTTTAACTGTTTTGTTGGGAGCGAGCAGTATATCAAAAACATTGATTTCAATCATTTAGAAAATTGACTGATTTTCCTGGATTCTACTTTCAGAAAAGAAAAGTAGTGAGTTTGATAAATTACTACCCACACCAGATTCAAATTTACCCTTTTGATGCACAAAGATTTTCCCTATGCCAGAATAAAATTGGTAAAGTGGATGCTATGCAACGGGGTTAAATTTATTTAAAAAATAGCATTCCTTAAACAGTTGTTTTAGTTAATTTCACAACTACATTTTTTAGTCTTAAAAAAATTACGCAACTTTTGTTTCTTCAGAGAAGTAAACTCGATTAACAAGAAATTATTCAAATTTTGAGATTAAATTTAATCAAGGTTTCAAGAACAGGTATTTTTTTTGTCTATCCGCTGATGCAATAAAGAACCATACTTATACAAAATTTTATCCAGCTTTTAGGAAGCCAAAACAAACCTACCACCATTTATTTTATTACGATCAGGGCTCTCATTGTTGAGGTAATTATGAATTTATACATATTTTATGGTTCGGCTCCACTTTCTCTGAATTACTTCAATTTACCTCAGACTTTTTCCAGTAAATTTTTCCAAATTTCCTTAGATTTATTTTAAAACTCGCATTACCTTAAAATGTACCTCACATTGACCCAAATTATTCAATCTATGGTAATTACCTCAAAAATGAGAGCCCTCATTATGATTGTTCCAGATTACCATGGTTTCCCATACTGGAAATCTCAGATTTCTTATTTATGTGAACATATTTTATTACTCTCACTTTTGCCAAAGTTGAAGGAAATGGAATAATCTTCCTTTTATCCTCAAGAGCTGATGTGATCTTTTTCAAGCAGAACTTTGGTTGTAAAGGCGTGCATTATCTTTCTGAAGCATTTCTATCCAACACATTCAAGATGCCACGGTGATTCTCACAGATGTTAAGATTTATCAAGCCATTTTGAATTCCCAGGAAAGCTAGTTTAGGCTCCAAAACGTTAATTTCTTGAGTAGATGCTCGAGGAATGGACTCCGATGTAATATGTTCATTTAAACTTCTTTGAGTTATGTCGATTTCAAGAGTACTTTCCCCTCACACTTTGTATCATTACGGCAAACCAAAAGAAAATTCAAATGTTCCACAAACCTATTTAAACCTATTTTCACTCACGCTTTGCCCATGTAATATCGTCTTAATTCAGTATGAACTTCAAAAACTAATAAATTCATAATACCCTCATCCGATGACTAAAAATTCACAAAACTAACCTTCGTTTAGTCTCTCGAAAGACTCCGAATTGAAAGAAATTCTCAAACTTGTCCAGTTCAATCTAGAAACCTCTCCTAGACAATACAAAATAATGAACATCAGATTTGACAAAGTCAGCAGTTCATGGTTACATTAGATGCTTTCTTATGCTTTTATCCGATAACAAAGATGGAATATTCATAACTGACTGATCAAAGGCATGCCTTCATCCCTCGTTTTATGGAAGTATGAATGCGATCAGTACGACAGCAGTTATTTCAGTTAATGTTAATAATGCACATTCGTATATAAGACATGATAATCCCACGCACTACATTTACGAGTCCGTAGCATCTGAAAATGATAAAGTAGAGAAAAATGTATTTACCTGGAAATACAGTAGTATTTTAAACGCATTTAAGAGAGGGGTGGGGGGGAAGAGAGATTTATGTTGTATTATATAGTAAATTAGTTGAATAACTTAACAGCCAATGTTTGAATTTATGTATACAGTATACACATATATATATATATATATATATACATATACCTCATAACCTCGTAGTAGTAACGTGCGCCAGTCTTTCTTCACACGAAGGTCAAACTGGTGGCCTCACCTCTAGACCTGGCTTAGTAGAGGAACGAGTTGCTCTCCTGCGATCTCCTTCGCACATAGCCAGGCACAGCGGGCTCATCCGAAACTATGCTAAGCCAGGCGTCTAGACTTCTTTCAAAGACTTCAACTTTCGCACCGATGATGTTCCTGATCTTTGGAAGCTGGTTGAATAGTCTTGGACCCAGGGGCCGGCGGTCAGTATTTGGAATGGGCTTTTATAATTGATGTTAAAACCAATTTAAATCACCGTTCAATTTATAATGTTTAACATACAAAAATTATTATAAAGATTATTGTATATTTAATTTATATACAATGGAAAGTGGGTTTAGTTCCCACAAGGCCACAATGCTGTCTGTATCATGTGATCTCTTAGTGTTGCCAGAAGACCAGCCCAAGTGCAGGGCCGGGCGTAGTGCGGTGCTGGGTGCAGTACACCTCCGACCTACACTGCCCCTCCTTGGCCCCCTGAGAGTTGAGGGTGTTACCTGTCTGGCCTTTAGTTTGGGAACACAGCACAGTCTACCTTTCTTTTTTTGCCACTGTTGTTTGGGTGGTTACTGGGTTCAGTTTGAGGTTAAGTACCAGTTTTTCTATTATTTTGCACGTGTAAATTAAGGTGTATCTCTTTCTTCTTTCCAGTGAATATAGATTTATCATAATTTGAGTAGTTGAGTTCTTTGCAGAAATCACCCTTGGCTGTGAAGCTTCTTTGAATTTTAGTTTATATATATATTATATATATATATATATATATACAGGGCCGCCGAGAGGGCGGGGAAGCCGGGTTAAATCTCCGGGGCCCGGACTTCTAGGGGGCCCGGAAAGAGGTGGGGATAAAATCTAAAAATATTAATAAAGCAATTGATTAAAAACAGAGGAAATATAATTAATGAACATACATTTTATAGAGATTATCATAGTCAAACTGAAACAAATAAAATATTATCTGCGGTCCACCAATGCCCAACACCGACTGACAGATCTGGGAACCATTGTAATTGAAAGCCAGTTAGCCCGTATTTTAAATTTCATCAGAATTATTTACCACTTTGCTAGAGTGAAGGCAAAGAAAGTACACTTCTAATTATGAAAATCTTGCAGTAAACAATTGTCTTGCCTGCATGGACTGGTACTGCCTTTGTAAATTGTATGGTGATAGAATTAATATAATTGATTCGAAAAATAAAATGGTCATTTTCTTCTGAGTTGTTTATTCATACTGTATGTTTTGAATAGTGACTTGGACATATAATCAGTTTGCTTGTTATGTACACAAAAAAATTTATAATCAAATACTGAGTAAACAGGGGGCCCCATATACCAATCCTTCCCCGGAGCCCGTGGCAGCTCTCGCCGGCCCTGCTTCTCATGTGTGGGATGACTCAACCCACACAGCTCTACTTAACCGGATAGAATCAAAGGCTTTTCATCTCATTAATTCCCCACTTCTTACTGACTGTCTTCATTCCCTCTCTCTTCGTCGCAATATTGCCTCACTCTCCCCATGCTATTGTTATTATAATGGACACTACTCCTCTGAACTCTCTAACTGCATGCCTCCTCCTTTAAGAAGAGTACACAGTACCAGACTTTCTACACATTCTCATTCCTTTTCTGTCCAACTCTCTAACGCAAGAGTTAATTGGTATTTTCAATCTTTCATCTACTCAACCGGTCAACTATGGAACAATCTTCCTCAATCCATCTTTTCCTCTGTCTTGATTTTCAATCTTTCAAACGCAGAGTGTCCAGACATCTTGAAAACCCTGGACCTTGAATTTGGCTTTCTTCTTCCTCTATGTGGAGTTGGTCGTTTGTGTGGGCCTTCGCCCTTGGCCCCTCCTTCCTGCACAAATGAAAATGTTCTCGAGAACATTGACCCGAGTAAACTACGTTTTCAAGATTTCCTCTGAAGATTCAAAACTGCATGTTACTGTGAAGTTTTAATGGCTTTTGTAATAAAGTAGCCTACAAAGTACAGACAATTGGTGTCTAAACTATAATTAGGGCTACATTCGTGGCCATGTCGTAACACCGCTTTTGCTGGATCAGCGAAGTTGAGCTACATTGGATCTAATGGATAGTATTTAAGGATTGGCCGTCTTCTGGTTCAGGTGATGTAGCGACCCGTTTTTCCAATTTTTAATTAAACTGTAGGTCTCCTCTGTCACATGACTCTGACTGTTTGTGTGGAATCAAAATAATGTAATTAACAACAATAAGCCGTGATTACATAATGCACATAAATCGTACAGGGAAAATAAACAAAACGAGTTCCCAGAAATAAAACTTATAATAAGCAAAACTTAGGCACACACTGTGCATTACCTGTGGTTGCAGTAATGTTGAAATTGCCAGGAGAGAGAGAGAGAACGTTTGGGGTTGGGAAGGGAAAAAGTGTAAAAGTGGGAACATTTTTATGTTCGAAGAAGGCGCCAAGGGCAAGCACCCGCAAAAATGCCCCCACCCCCTTTATATGAGAGAGCTGAAATCAAGGTTTCTGAGGCTCCCGATGCCTTTTTATTATTAATTTTCAAAAGATAAGATTGTGTAGTGTGTAAAATGCGAAGAATAGAGAGAGTGTGTTTGAGAGCATGCTGGGCTGCTCACAGGGTAAGGGGATTTACATTTCATTTGGAAAACATGAACCCACTCGGGCCTATCGAGGTAATAGATGCGACACAGAAAAAGATCAGCTACAGGGGACAGTGACAGGAGAAACGTGAGTTCCAGCACTCCCTGTCTCCTGCCTAACGTTCTCCCCCTGGTCGATTGGCGGCTACAATCTCCTCCAACAAAAAGAACTAGTGGGACTCCAACCCGCTGTCAAGTGGTTTCAGAATCAGCTGGTGCTTTTACCGACCGCGTCATTCAGTATCCGCTCCCCCCCCCCCATCCAACTCGGTCATCTTTATGAAACTTAAGAATGCTTTTTCAATGCAATGACCGCGAGGGAGTTGAATGGAACATGGTCTAACAACGTAAATACGGCCGCGATTTCGCGAACCTGTTTTGGAGGGGGTTCTGGATGGGGTGGTCGGGTGGAACACTAACTCTGAAACTACAAGACCCGGGTTCGAGTGCCACTAGCTCTTAGTTTTCCACTTTAATATCTTTCCTTTTCCATCTTATCTAAGTACGGTTATTGCCCTTAAAAACATTTGTGTAACCTTCGTGGCCACGACATAGCCCAGACAGAAAGTGAGTGAGCGTACATATGAGTGGAATAAACTTTTGGTATACATTGTTTCCAGTGACATAATAAATACATTTAAAAATAGATTAGACCAATAGTGTTGTTTTAACTGAATTAATATGACGAAATAGTAAGTCCCTGCGTGTCTATTCAAGAATTATTTTAAAGTATACTTTGTAGCGACCGTAGCTCAGTGTAACTCCGTTTCCCTATGAACGAGTGAAGACACTAAGGTTGGCGTTTCGAACCTCGATGCGACATGCAGCCACTGCGATCGATTACCCCAACGCCAATGTGCAGTGCATACACAGAAGTCGGCGGTTCCGACTCTGATGATACTGGTAATAATAATAATAATCCTGGCGTTAGTGCAGTAGGCCGCATTGGTTGGCCTCAGCGCTGTGTCAGTTTCTGGCCTTCTTGACTGATTACTGTAAATAACTATAGCGACAAAAATTATGTTTTTCACGCATCTGGACTCGGCAAACAACCTAAGTATCGACTAACAAGTCTTATTTTGTTCGTCATTTTTTGTGAAAATGATGACCATGATTAGGTCAATCCATCCTCTTTGTTCTAGGAAACGACCCCAAACATAAAGTGGTAAAAGTTAATAAAAGTAGGCAATATTTTTCGTTCTATTTAAAAAAAAAAAATGATCAATAAAGTCCAAATAGTCTTTTATGCCATGAATAAGGGTTTTATTAAATAGAAATTGTAAATAAACCTATAAATAAAGAGGGATTACCTGAAGATCCGTCACCCCAGCCTTTTTTAGTTAGCTTTATAAATCTAACTAACGAAAATATCACGACCTAACCTAACCAATCGTTAGGTCAACTGTATGCCCTTGACGATTGGTTAGGTTAGGTCGTGATATTTTCGTTAGTTAGCCTTATAAAGCTAACTAAAAAAGGTTGGGGTGACGGATCTTCAGGTGATCCAATAAGAGTTAAACACGGGACTAGTTCGTGTAGCGTATAGTCATTACTCATTAGGTTTTCACCTCACTTAAGCGTGGCGGATATACTTTCCAAGTCGCAAGGCTAAGCTAGTTAATTGTTATTATGGAAAGTGTCAATATGTCGTTTGAAAATGTGACAAATTTTATAGGTGTCATAAAATTGCTAACCTAACCTAACCTAACTTACAAAAACCATTTACATGTGGTTGTATGCTCTATTAAAAGTTAATAGGCAATTTATTTTTTAAAACTAAAACAAAAAATTGTCCACTGTTGTTAAACTTAGCCCATAAAATTAATTAATGTAATGATGGGATTGTTTAACCTCCTTCGCAACATTTAAATTCATATGATGGAGGAGACCTATAGCTTTAGTGGGATCCGAACCACGGGTCGCTACATATTCTAGAAGCAGAAGACAGTCTCCCATCCAACTACTACCCAGACCCAGTGTCGTTTAATTTCGATGCTCAACGCGAAGCGGTGTTACGACATTGACCACGCCGTAACTGAAGTTAATTAGAGTGTGCAAGATACATGAATGATATTTCATAAGCGATAATCACGAAATATAGTAAAGTAGAAATTACATTATATTACATAAATCATATATAAATGCCTTTAAATAAGATGCTGATCATGATGAGTAGCAGCAATTACTTAACTGGTGCGTTTTTTAGCTCAAACGAATCGTCCAATCAATGACATGTCACAGAAAATTAAATAACCTTGAATTAGATTTGCGTCATTTCACAATACCCACGAAGCATCTAAGCGATTCCACAAATAATGGTCAAGTTTTTGTCAGATTCAAACCAAAACACGAATGAATGACAATGGCGTTGGTCTCTCTTTGCAGTATTATACCCAACAACCAAGTAATCAGTATCGTTCACATATTAAAAGAATTAATTACTTAAAGGATTAAAGGCAAAAAGTATATTGGGTAAATAATAAAGAACTTTTCAATTTTACGTTTTTCAGGAAAAAAATTCGTGGAATTTATTAAGTAATAACTCATTAGCAAAAAATGTTAAAAAGTATTTTCAGTTTGCAGAAAATGAGGTTACAAAGGCTTTGGAAAATTGTTCATTTATTATTACTTAATATATATATATATATATATACAGGGTTGTACAAATACACTGACGCTACTGAATAATAATAATAATAATAATAATAATAATATTAATAATATCCTTTATAGCAGTTGGCCTTTACCATAAATAAAATGAATTATTCATTGTACTGTACACTATTTATAATGCATTGTTGTCCACCATTGAGAAGGGAGTTTAAGATAAATAAAATCGTATTTGCTTATTAACATGTAAAGAAATTCTTTCAATATTATTTCAAAAGTATTAAAGATCTGTAACAGTGTTCACTTGCCCGGACAAAAAACTCCCTCGCCACGGGTGAATGGGCGAGTGTATTTTTTTCCAGCCATATATACTATATAGAGGATCGTGAAGGACAAAAGAAGATATACAGATTGGCTAAGAGCAGAAATAGAGCGACAAAAGACTTTACACAGGTAAAACAAATTAAGGGAAGGGAGGGGGCGGTGCTGCAAAGAGATGAAGAGATAAAGGATAGATGGAAGGAATATTTTGAGGAATTATTAAATAAAGAAAACCCAAGATCTTTCTATGAGGATGGATTACCAAATGTAGCTATGACAGAACAAGTGGGGAGGATGGAAGTGAGTCGTGCTCTGAATAGGATGAAAAATAACAAAGCGACTGGCCCAGACGAGATACCAGCTGAGGCATGGAAGGCACTGGGAGATGAGGGGGTGGATCTGGTGTGGGATCTAATGCAGAAGTTGTTCGACCAGGAGGTGATTCCGGATGAGTGGCGGACCAGCATCATAGTGCCTATATTCAAAGAGAAGGGAGATGTACAAGATTGCACGAATTATAGAGGGATCAAGCTAATATCACATACAATGAAGATATGGGAGCGAATAGTGGAGAGTAGGTTGAGAGACGAAGCGGAAGTGTCAGTGGAATAGTTTGGATTTATGCCGGGAAGGAGAACGACAGATGCAGTTTTTGCATTGAAACAGTTGACAGAGAGTGGCAGAAGGCGTTGCACATGGTTTTTATTGACTTGGAGAAGGCATATGATAGGATACCACGGCAGGAAGTTTGGAGATGCTTAAAGGAAAAGATGGTACCGGAGAAGTATGTTAAACTGATCAAGGGGATGTACAGGGGAGTAACTACTAAGTGAGGAGTAGTGTGGGTGTGTCGGAGAGCTTTGGGGTGGAAGTTGGTCTGCACCAAGGATCAGCTTTGAGCCCCTTCCTTTTCAATGTGGTATTCGATGTGTTGACGGACGGGATTAGAGGGGAGGCGCCGTGGTGCATGATGTATGCAGACGATGTTGTGTTGAGTGGGGAGACGAAAGAGGAGGTGGAGCAGCAGTTGGAAAATTGGAGAGAGGCGTTGGAAAGTAGGGGGATGAGAATTAGCCGAAAGAAGACCGAATATATGAGATGTGATGTGCAGCAGGACCGAGGAGGGGAAGTGACATTGAGTGGAGAGCGTGTTAAGACGGTGGAGTATTTTAAATACTTGGGGTCAACAGTGGATGCAGAGGGGGGCAGAGAGAGAGATAAACTGTAAAATACAGTCGGGGTGGAAGAACTGGAGGGACGTATCAGGGTGCTCTGTGATAAGAGGGTCCCAGTGAAACTGAAGGGAAAGGTATTCAAAACAGTGGTGAGGCCGGCAATGTTGTATGGAATGGAGACTGTGCCAATGAAGAAGAGCAATGAAAGAAAAATCGATGTGGCTGAAATGAAGATGTTGAGATGGATGTGTGGAGTGACGAGGAGGGATAGGGTCAGAAATGAGCATATAAGGGGAACAGTGAAGGTGGCGGAAGCATCTAAGAAGGTGCAGGAGGCCAGGCTGAGGTGGTATGGACACGTCAGGAGAAGAGAGGAGGAGTATGTGGGGCGCAGAGTGCTGGAGATGGAATTGCCGGGACGGAGAAGAAGAGGAAGACCGAAGACGAGATGGAGGGACTGTGTGGTGGCGGACATCAGGGAGAAGGACTTGGAGGAGGACGTGGTATACGACAGAGGAGAGTGGAGAAGACGAACCAAAAACAGCGACCCCATGTAAAGATGGGATAATAAGCTGCGGAAGAAGAATATATATATATATATATATATATATAATATATATATATATATATATATATAATATATTAGTGGTGTATCGATTAATCGGTATCGGCATCAGTACTGGCAGAATCGGCCATTTATTGGGCATCGGCCAAATTTAGCCGATTCTATTCTGGACAAATAAAAACCATTATTTATGATCATTTATACTCATTTCAAAGTGTAATTATATAAAAAAAAATTACAGTCATGAAAAAGGCAAAGCTTAATAAGTTAAGTGACCCATAAATTTACATTTTCTCTAAATATTATTAACTATTGTAATCTACTCTATATTAATAATACTGTAATTCTATATTAAGTAGTACTTTATAATTTATATTTTAAACCATATTATTATGTTGACTTTATTTTAAGTATTTTAGCAATTTTATAAACCCAAAGTGTATATCCAATGTTTTATTCAAATTGACCACCAGGGACTTGAAATTTTAATGAAAAAATTTGCTGTTGTTTACATTATTGTTGAAGAAAGAACCACATTATTGTTGAAGAAAGAAAACACCTTCAACATAAGGAAAAACAATCGGATCACCTGAAGATCAGGGCCCCAGCCTTCGTTAGTTAGCCTTATAAGACTAACTAACGAAAATATTACGACTTAACCTAACCAATCGTTAGGTCAACTGTACGCTCTTAACGATTGGTTAGGTTAAGTCGTGTTATTTTCGTTAGTTAGCCTTATAAGGCTAACTAACGGAAGCTGGGGGCCCTGATCTTCAGGTGATCCAAACAATTACTTTAAGTATTGGTATTCAATTTATGAAATTAAAATAAAATATTTTATAATTTTACTGAGTAATAAAACTATTTAATATCACAGGGTGTTCCAGAAGTCTGGACTCGTAGGGAAAGTAGACATTATATTTTTAAAGTGAAACAAACACATTTCTAATGTCAGTTTTATATATTTCAGGAAAGAAAATACCCTGATGGCTCAGTATACCAATCAAGAGAAGGTGGAACTGGTATTGCTACATGTTTCCGGAAAAAGCCAGAGGGAGGCATGTCATTTATTTCATGAACATGCCTCCCTCTGGGACACCCTGTATATTGTGGAGTGAGCTAAGGAAAGACATCTAAACAAATTTGAAATGTAAAAATATGAAAATTAAGAGTTTTCACATTAGATTATTAAAATTTATGAAGGGAATTGATTTTTTTTTAATATAGGCAAAGAATCGGCATCGGTATCGGCAGTTTTTCATGGAATCGGCATCGGCTAAATTTTGGAATCGGTACATCACTAATATATATATATATATATATATATTATATATATATGCAGATAAATAGATGGATAGATAGGTGTATATACAGTATGTGCGGGTATGTGTGTACTTTTGAGAATTTATTAAATTCACAAATCAAATGAAACTAAAATTTCTAATTATTTAACATTTTTTCTTTTCATTTTTTGAATGAAAACATGAAAGCCGAGACCTTTTGTTAAAATAAAAAACTGAAGTTCAAAGAAAGTTAAAAAAGAAAGAGACGAAGTGGAACTAATGTACTCTTTAGCCTATCTGCGGGAAAAAAATGAAAAATAGTTTTTATTAAGTTTCAGAAAGTATGACAATTAAAAATAATTAAAGTTATTAAGTAAAAGCATTAATTCTAAAATCCGTTTCGTTATGCGAGGTAAACGTACCACAACGGACAGTTTATGAATTCTTTTTGGGAATTCTCTCTTTTGGATTTTTGAATGATAGTTAGGTTAGGTTACTGGTGACATGGATTGAGCGGGTAAACAACCATTTCAATAGCATTTAATCTCCCTTTTATTCAGACCTTTTTTATTTTATTATCTTTAATTCCGTTGTGTTTGGGATATCCCCAAATTACGGGAGAGTGAAAATCATTATAAATATTCTTTTAACCTAACTTAATTTGGCGTAATTTAACCCATAAACGGGAGATTGCCTATGAGTTTGCTTTGTCTACAATTTACATTATTCATTTTATATATTGCATTTCGATAATCTTTGTTTCTTACAAGTTGTTTTATATGCTTTTATGTAATCGCAAATGAAATCAAATGAATCAGCATCTCCGAAGCAACGAGTTACGTCTAAAAAAGTTTCGCCTAAAGAAAAGTTGGGAACAACTGTAGTTTACGTCCCCCTGACGCAAAAAGAGGACACAAACTACACTTGGTCAAAGTTGGAGAACGTAAACTACATTTTTTAAATGAATCCATCAAATAAAACGTTAAAACTAACGAAAATATTACGACTTAACCTAACCAATCGTCAATTTATATATACACTTACTTTTGTTACTTTTGTTGAGTTTGAACGACGGTTCAGGATCGACTGCGGTCGACCCCTCTGCAGCATTCCGCCTCATTTGCGGGATTTGGTGAAGGAGGGAATTGCTCTCTGATCTCCTCCTGCCCTCGTAGCCAGCCACGCATGGCTGATTAGGGACTTTGCACAAGAATCTGTCCAGCTGGTTCTTGAAGTAATTCAGGTCGGTATGCTGGAGATTCCTCACTTCTTTTGGAAGGACATTGAAAAGCTTTGGGCCCCGTATTCTGAGGGTATTTTCCATCTTCTTTTTCAAGGCCCCTTGTCCCACCGCAGCTGGGACCGTACAAAATCTACCTCTTCTCTCATTTCAGTTTGTTTCTATTTCATTTCTGAGGTTAGGGACAGAGCCCTCAAGTATTTTCCATATGTATATTATTGTGTACCGCTCGCGTCTTCTTTCAAGAGAGTAGAGTTTCAGGGATTGTAGTCGAGACCAGTAGTCTTCACCTTCCGTTTCCTCTATCTTAGACGTAAAAGTCCTATGTATAGCTTCAATGCTCGCAATGTCTCTTTTTCTGTGTGGGCTTGTGAGTACTGAGCAATACTCAATTATTGGTAGGACTAGACTCTTCCATAATTAAGGTGACGTGTGTGTATATATATGTATATAGTCTAAAAGTCACTAAAGGGGAAATATCACTAAATCTAAGCTGAATGGCAAGACAAGTCATAAACGAACCAACGCGGCTGTTCGTATTGTTTTTGGGCTAGCCTAGAGATGTTTTTTCCTATCTGACCAAATCGTTGGTGCTGAGTGTAATTAGGTGGTGTTTCTAAGGTGACAAATGGGGTAGAAAGTTGTCCGTACTTAAGTATAGTTAGGGGCAATGTCTATAGCTTCTAAATTGGTAATGTAAGAGAGAGTTAGGTAGGCTGTTTGTGGGACACAGGAATCTAATGGTAGGCTCCCAAAGGAATATCTAATTCAACGCACCGGTAAGTGCTTTTGATTGTTTGCTAGAACCTAAGTAACCTAACTGGGGTGTCTACCCCACGCTATCACAATAATTTAAGCATGATGTTTGCTTTTCTGCTGCGGACGCTCCTCCAAATGATTCCCATTATTTTTCTAGCCGTTGTGATTTTGATTTTATAGTGCTCTCTGAATTCTGCATCCGACGACATTATTACTCCAAGATCCCTGACTTGTGGATTTGGTGTTATCTCTTTGGCTTGCGGAGTTTTGTACCCTTTTTTCTGTAGCGCTTTGTTATTACCATATCTTAGAAGTTGGAATTTTTCTTCGTTGAACTTCATATTGTTGTCTTCTGCTCACTGGAATAATGTTTCATTGTCGTTTCGTAATTTTCTTATGTCATCTTCTTTCAATATTTCCTTACATATCTTTGTGTCATCTGCGAAGCATGATACACTACTGTCCTTAATATCTGCATCAATATCTGCAATCATTATTATGAACAGCAAGGGAGCTAATACTGTCCCTTGTGGGACAGAGCTCACGACTTCCGAGACTTCCGATTTAACTCCGTTTACCACCACTCTTTGCGCTATTTGCGTCAAGAAATTAAATATCCACCTTCCTAGCTTTCCTTTAATTCCTGTATCCTTAAGTTTGTGTGCTATGATTCCATGGTCACATTTATCGAAGGCTTTAGCAAAGTCAGTATATATTACATCAGTGTTTTGTCCTCGACACAATGTTCCTAATATTTTCTCCTGGTGGTCTAGTAGCTGTGACAGGCATGATCTACCCGCCCTGAAGCCATGTTGATTTGGGTTGTATAAATCTTTTTCTTGTAGGTGGTAGGTAGTTTTGCCTCTAATTATGCGTTCAAAACACTTTATAAGGTGTGAGGTGAGAGCCACTGGCCGATAATTTTTGGGCATTGCTCTGTTACCACCTTTAAATAGGGGGGCAATGTTCGCGTTCTTTAAGGGGAGTGGAATTTGTCCTGTGTCAAGTGATTTCCTCCATAGTAAGTATAGCGGTTTTGCAATACTTTCTTTGCATTTCTTCAGAAATGTGGCACTTCATGTGTCTGGCTCTGGCGCTGAATTGTCTTGCATCTGTGATAAGGCCGTAATTACATCTCCTTCCGTGAACTCGAAGTCCATTAATAGGTTTGTGCCGGGATTTGTTCTTGGTTGATCTGTATCAATGTCGAAAAACTCGTCTGGGTTTTCCACTTCCATCTCGGACTTAAGGGTGCTAAACACAGATTTAAATTGTTCCCTAAGCAATTCACTTATTTCTTTCGGGTCATTTGTGTATTCGGCCTCCCCGTCTATCAACGGTCCAATACTCTCCTTACACTGCATTTTCCTTTTCGCAAACGTGTAGAAGTATTTTGGGTTATTTTTTATGTTTTCTGCTACCTTGTTTTCCTCCTCGTTTGTCTTATGTATGAATGTTTGCTTTAGGTCCATTTCTATTTCGCCAAGTTTCCTCTCTAATTTGAGTCCCTTTGCATCAGTTCTGCATCTGTGGAGATGTTTTACGGTTTGTCTTCGTTGTCTGAATAGAGTCCTGATTTTCCTCTCGAGCTTGCTAAGTTTTCTTTCCTGTCTCTCTGGAATATGTTTCAGTATTATAGGTTTGGTTTCCATCTCTATTATACATAGTATTTCTTGTGAAGTCTTCTCGTGTAGCAGTAATTCCCAATTTACCTATTTACCTCCTTTAAATCTTTATTTACGTTTCCCCAATTTACTTTCTTTGAATTTATGTTTAAGCCTTCAAATATTCCATCTGCCTCTCTAGGATGCGTTTTCGGACCTCTGAATACTAACTTCAATTGTATATGCAAATTATTTCACGAAAGTAACACGTGAAAAATATTTATGATGAATAAAACCATGAAGGAAAGGAAACACAGAGTGGTGCTCAAGCGCTTTCGTTTAATGACATCCTCAGGAACACTGAAGTATATAAAGAGTTCAAGACTATCTATAAGTTACAAAAAAAAGAAGTATATATATATATATATATATATATATATAGCAAAAATAAAAATTGTGGGAGGAGCATACGCATTTGTGAGGAAAACTACCAATTTTAGCACTTTGCCCGAATTGGTTGTAAACAGTCCATTTAAGCTTGTGTTGAATTCGGGCAAAGTGCTAAAATTGGTAGTTTTCCTCACAAATGTGTATGCTCCTCCCACAATTTATTTTCTATTTACTATATATATATATATATATATATATATATATATATATATATATATATATATATATATATATTTTGTAACCTATATATAGTCTTGAACTCTTTATGTACTTCACTGTTCCTGAGGATGTCATTAGACGAAAGCGCTTGAGCACCACTCTGTGTTTCCTTTCCTTCGTGGTTTTATTCATCAGATATATATATATATATATTATATATATATATAATATATATATAGTATGTCCCACAAACGATAGACATCGGGCGGTTGATGTACTGTATTTAGATTTTCAAAAAGCGTTTGACACCGTGCCGCACAAAAGACTCATTGAAAAAACTAAGGCTCATGGAATCAGGGGTGTAGTAATAAATTGGGTAGAAGAGTGGTTGCGAGGCAGGAAACAGAGGGTGGTCGTTGATGGAGCGGAGTCGTGTTGGGCTAATGTAGCGAGTGGCGTTCCTCAGGGTTCTGTATTGGGCCCCTTGCTTTTTCTTATATATATTAACGATTTAGATGTCAGCCTAGTCAGTACAGTTTCAAAGTTTGCGGATGACACGAAGCTGTGTGGTAGGGCGATTAATGACGAAGATAGAGGTAAAATTCAGGAAGATCTGAATAAAATCGTTGATTGGTCAGTCATATGGCAAATGAGATTTAACGTGGATAAGTGCAAAATTTTGCATATAGGTTCGCGTAACGGTAATTTTGCGTATAGTATGTCAGGGAAAGATTTAACAAGCGTAGAGCAGGAAAAAGATTTAGGAGTTATAGTCACTGGTGATTTAAAAGTAACGAAACAAAGTACAGCAGCGGTCAATAAGGCGAACAAAGTGTTAGGTTTTATAGCTCGAAATTTTGAGTACAAATCGCGCGATATTATAGTTCCTCTTTATAAATCATTAGTTAGACCCCATTTGGAGTACTCGGTCCAATTTTGGAATCCGCATATGCGCAAAGATATAGACAAAATCGAAAGAGTTCAAAGACGAGCAACTAAGATGATTCCGTCTCTTAGGTCAAAGTCGTACGAGGATAGGCTTAAGGAGTTAAAATTGACTACTCTCGAGACTAGGAGGTTAAGGGGTGATCTAATCCAGGTTTTCAAAATTATGAATGGGTTTGATAACGTAGATAGAGATAGCTTTTTCGAAATATCTCAATATAATAGGACTAGAAATAACGGGTGAAGTTGACAAGTAGAAGGTTCGAGACAGCAGTTGCGAAAAACTTTTTTACGCATAGAATAGTAAATACCTGGAATAGTTTGCCGGTAGAAGTAATTAGTAGCACGTCTATAAACATGTTTAAAAATCGATTAGATGCGCATGTTGATCGAAAGGGTATAGTTTAAGGTAGTAAAATTAAGGCTTTGTGGGGATAGATCCCACAGCTCAACACAAGTGTTGTGGGATATAGTGAGGCAGCGTCTTGGGTTAGGGGATACTCTCTGTCCTTACACACCCCATTTAAAGAGATTCCTCTGCCGAGCGGTGCCCCCCATAGTACTGTGAGGTATTGAAAAACTCATGATCTTCACTTGCCCCACAAACACCTTTAAATGGGAGACCCATAATGGGTGCACACACATTTCTACATTACTGTACAGTCTTTACAGCCACACCTACACTTTTCCTCGTAAGTGTATATATTGTAATGTATATGGTTGTAAATTTTGACTTGGTCCGCAATCGATATGGACCGTGACTTGATGGATACCGTAATGAAATTGACTGGATTCTTTGGATCTGATATATTTGCATGTCCGTTATAAATAGATATAGAATGTAACATATTTGTGGATAGTAGTCTATTATGACTTGCTCCTCTGGACCGAGAGATTCTATCTTTAGTTTTAAATCGATAATTAATTAGTTTTAAATTGATAATTATTTAGTTTCGTAAAAATTGGTCGTTGCCAATTTACCGGCAGTTTTTACATAAATTTCTTATGTTCTTGTGGTTCGGAACCCACGTGAAATTGTAGGTCCCCTCCGCCACCACGGAGGACATACACAATACACGATTACGAACACAGTTAGGTAGACCAGCCATGAGTGGATCCTAGGGTCTTTGTTGGTCTGAAACATTATAACATTATAACATTATAACAAAAAAGTACACCCAACTTTAGATTGTACTAACTCCTCCAAAAATTGAGATATTTCGGATCTGTTTGTTTGATTTAATATGGCAAATTATTCTTTGTTAACTTTCAAATTTATTCATGTTTAAACGATTTAGTGTTTAAGCATCTGCTTTAAACTGAAGGGTACAGCAAAATGGGTTGCGCGGAATGATCATTTCTCCCAGCCAGATAGCTCCTCTTGCTTTAACCAATGTGCTACTTTTTACGTCGAAGGATATTGCAAATATTTTTTTTTAATAATTTGAACTTTTGTATCTAAGATACGAGTCATACATATAAATGAAGAATCTGAATTACTAAATTTATAAATAACTTTGAAACCCTTATCATGCAGTTTACACGAAGGCAGCGCGTTCTCATGGTCACAACTTATCTGCAAACTAAAAGCTTAAAACAAGTTCAGAATACCTTCGAACTGCAATTTCCCGATAGAGCTTCTCCAACTAAACATACAATTTTGAAGAATGTTCGGAAATACAAAGAAGAAGGAACAGTCCTCAATTTGAACAAAGGACGTTCAGGCCATCCGAAGACGGCAAGAACAGAGAAGAACATTCAGCATGTTCGGCATTTATTAGAGAGACATCCAAAAGTGTCCACCAGGCGAAATGGTACAGAACTCTCACGCATGTCATTTCATCGAATAGTTCGTGAGGATTTGAATTTGTACCCATACAGAATGGAAATTCGACATCAACTCATTGAAGGAGATCTACCTCGCCGGCTAAGGTTTGCCCAGTGGTTTCTTGAAAAACCAGAAAGATTCACGGAACAATTAGTGGTTGGAGATGAGGCGGCCTTTTTTATGAATGGTCTAGTGAACAGACAAATCTGCCGTCAATATGCACCAAAAAATCATCCACCTGAAAATCATATCTACGAAAAGAATAACTCTAGACAAAAACTGTCTCTCTGGGTAGGACTGTGCGGTAATGGAGCGTTAATTGGCCGGTCTTTTACGATGGTAATCTAAATGGTGAAGCTTACCTAGAAATGATAGACCGAGAAATCCTTCTACAATTACGTATTGCTTATGGAAACCGATTTAATCGTATTTGGTGGGTGCAAGACGGAGCTCCTGCTCACAGGAGAGTTATTGTGAAGGAACGCTTGCAGGAAGTCTTCCACCAAAGAGTAATTCCTACAGGCCATGACATTGAATGGCCTCCCAGAAGCCCTGACTTGATCCCGTGTGATTACTTTTTATGGGGTCATTTGAAAAATAGAGTATTTGCATCACAACCTATCAATTTAGGTGATATGAGGACTCGCATCACAGCTGAAATCAACTTGTTAAAAGACAATCCAGATCTTATCAAAAGAGTGATGGGGAAGATGAGAGCTCGACTCCAGATTTGTATCGATAGGAATGGCGGTCATGTTGAAAGAAAACGAAACTAAACTTAACTTTTGTAATAAGGAATAAAGAAAAATCTGCTTTGTATCTTATTAAAATTATGTTAAAGTATCTATTATTATGTATTTGTCTTTTCATTACATCGATAGCACACACATTATTTTTTCATTGACCAATTTTGCGCAATCCATTTTGTTGTACCCTTCAGTTAAAAGCAGATGCTTAAACACTAATTCGTTTAAACATGAATAAATTTGAACGTTAACAAAGAATAATTTGCTATATTAAATCAAACAAACAGATCCAAAATATTTCAATTTTTGGAGAAGTTAGTACAATCTAAAGTTGGGTGTACTTTTTTGTGGGACATACTGTATATATATATATATATATATATATATATATATATATATATATATATTATATATATATATATATATGAAAAATTATTTCACGAAAGTGACACGTGAAAAGTATTTATGATGAATAAAACCACGAAGGAAAAAAGAAACACAAAGGGGTGCTCAAGCGCTTTCGTCTAATGACATCCTCAGGATGTTCCTGAGGATGTCATTAGACGAAAGCGCTTGAGCACCCCTTTGTGTTTCTTTTTTCCTTCGTGGTTTTATTCATCATATATAATATATATATATATATATATATATATATATATATATATAATTGACGATTGGTTTGGTTAAGCCGCAATATTTTCGTTAGTTTTAACGTTTTATTTGATTAGGTATACGCGGACAAAATTGGGGAACGCAAACTACGCTAGGATAATGTAGGGGAACGTAAACTACACTAGGCACCACAGGGGTACGTAAACTACACTTGCTCCAAAAGTTGTTGTTTGGTCCTTCTGAACTGGAGTTTTAAGGGTTTTAAGGGTTAGTTGTATTATTAAAAGTAAAGTGGTTGTATCTTTCGCTCTTTAAAATTAATATCATGTTCATAATTTTCAAAAAAATAAGGTCACGCGTGTATTTACCAAAAAATCCATCAGTTACGGATCAGAGGAAAGTTTATGCCTGTTATATCTATTGCACTAATATGATTAATATTTACAAAATAGTTTGCTTAAGTGTGTTTATATTACATACTTTAAACGGAGAACCTAATAAATACATATATTTATCCCATACATGTAATAATAATAATAATAATAATAACAATAATAATAATAATACAGAGTGGTTTAGGGGTTAGCATCGCTGACTACGAATCCATCGGCCCTGGGTTCGAAACCCGTGTGACGGCAGGCTGCGGGCAGCAAACCCAGCTATTCATCCTTCCACACAATAAAAACTTGGTTCGTAGATAAATGGGTATCCTGGGTAGCCAAGTGGTTAAGACACCGGGCTGCTGCTGATCGGGAGGTCGTGAGATCGAGTCCGGGCGGGGACTTTGTAATTTCTGACCAACAGTGATGGGGTGTGGTTCGGATTCCACTTTAAACTGTAGGTCTAAGGTGGAGTGACAAGAGTGACCTTCATCAGAATGAACAATTCGGGCAGAAGCAAAAACCAAGGTTAACCAAGGTAACAATTACTTTTGTCTGATGCGTGGTTCTCTGATGCGTGGTCAGAGAACTAAAACCATGGACCGAAGGTTTACGAGTATCATCACATCAACATCATTGTAGAGAGACTGGAGTTTACGAGCATTAATCCTATTATAAAAATAGGATACAGTGGTATATTTTATAATTAACTATAAACAGTTATTTCATTATAGTTACAGTATATATATATATATATATATATACTTACGTCGTTTCTATACATTAATATACTGCGTGGTCATTGCAGTTATATATATATATATATATATATATATATATATATATATATATACATACAGGGTGGGCCGTAAGTTTCCATACATAGGAAAAATTAAACGTTTGTTTTTATGTTTCAGATACCCTAAGAATATGCGTTTGACGTAAGATCTTGTTTACTGATGAAGCAAATTTTTACGTCAATGGAGAGGTTAATCGGCAAAACATACGTTATTGGAGTAATGCTAACCCTAACTGGCTGAGTCCGACGAAGATGCAAGGTGCCGGTAAAGTGATGGTGTGGGCCGGGATATGGGGTGACAGAATTATTGGACCAATTTTTGTCAGTGGAAATCTTAATGCCGAAAGGTATCTTAACATGTTGCAAGAAGAGATTTTCCCATCCCTGCTAAACGAGGAAGGTAACTTCCCAGTTTACTTCCAGCAAGATGGAGCTCCACCTCATTATGGTCTTCACGTGCGTCGGTATTTGGATCAGCAGCAGTAGTTTCCGGATGCTTGGATTGGTCGGCGTGGTCCTGTGGAGTGGCCTCCCAGATCCCCAGATCTCACCCCCCTTGATTTCTATCTTTGGGGGCACTTGAAGGCCATGGTGTATCAGGAAAAGATACGAGACATAAATCATCTAAAGGAACGTATCACCAACGCCATTACAAGCATAACGTCAACTGTGCTAATGCGTGTTCATCAACAGTGGGGAACACGTATTGAAATGTGTTTTCAAAACAATGGCAACCATGTAGAGCATATTATATAAATAAAAATGGTTGTCCATAAAAAAATGTTTATTTTTCCTATGTATGGAAACTTACTGCCCACCCTGTATATATATATATATATATATATATATATATACACACAAACACCACGTGTTGTTTTCCCATGGCTATAAATTATCCGATAAGGAATCAGTATTTATTTCAGTTATTTGGCATTTAAAGATATCGATAAGTGGCCATTTCTCTGTTAAACAACTGAATTATTTATATATCACTGGTCGACAAAATCGAACTTTTTATTTGTCACATGAACAAAAATGGATGGATCTTATAGGTTTTTTACCGCTGAGTTCAAAAATGGGCTAAAAAAATTTCTATCACCCACCAATATTGAGTGAATTGAAAATGAAATTTGGACTAATTTATAGGCGTAATAGCAATATCAAAGTAGAAAATGCATATTGAATTCACCTAAAATGTGGCTACTGATGATTTACGCTTGTATTTCGCCTCTGGGCCATCCCTTGACAATGTCTCGCAGTAGTCATCCAACATGCTGGGGTTCCACTTGCCCTGGTATCGCTTCTCCATCGTGGATATTTGTTGATGAAAGCGTTCCCCATGCTCATCACTAATATCGCCTAAGTTTGTTGGGAAGAAGTCGAGATGTGAGTCAAGAAAATGAATTTTCAACGACATGTTGCACCCCACGTCTTTGTAGGCCTTAAGAAGTTCTTCAACAAATGACTCTTAATTTTCAGCCTTGAAGTTTCCGAGGAAATCTGTGTTCACTACTTTAAATGCTCTCCAAGCTGCTCCTTCAACTTCACTTAGAGTTTCATCAAACGCGCTGTCTCTCATGATTTCTCTATTTTGCGGGATCACAAATATCCCTTCTTTGATTTTGACCTCGCTGATCCTCTGAAATTTCTGTTTCAAGTAGAGACCCCCCTCCCCCTGCCATTTTGATCCATAGCCTTAACAAAGTTTTCCATTAAACCAAGTTTAATATGTAGTAGTGATGTAGGTCACATCCGCATCCGCGGAACATCCGCACATTTTCTCGCATCCGCATCCGCGTCCGCATCCGCACTTTGGACTGCGGATGTCGTGCGGATGTGGACCGTTGAGATAAAACGTCATTAATAAGCGGAAATTATCAAATTCTACTATATTAATAGAACTAGTTCATTGTGCGCAAAAGTGATGCAAGCGACAAGACGAGAGGCTGTTCTTGTATGAAGTTACTCTCTTGCAACCTACTTAGATCCACGTTACAAAGCTAAGTTATTTTCACCTAGTACATTAGAACGAGTTAAATCATCACTTGGCAAAGCAGTTGAAGAGCTTCAATCTCTTGAATCTGTCGCTTCGCCACCCACCAAAAGAATAAAAGTTTCAGTGACAGAACCAACACCTTCAACAAGCAAATCTATCACAGAATCTGTCTCTCAGTTTCTTGAGTCAAGCAGCAATGACGAGACCTACGCGATGTCAAAAGATGTAGTAAAAATGATCGAGAGCTATCACCAAGAAAAACGCCTGGCTGCATGTGACAATCCTATTAGTTGGTGGAAAAATACGCAGAATATCTATCCATACTTGAGTAAACTTGCAAGGAAACATTTAGCCTGTCCTCCAACAAACGTACCAAGCGAGAGATTATTTAGCAGTGCTGGATTAATATATGATGAAAAGAGAAACAGACTGGCAGCAGAAAAGGCAGAAAAGTTAATGTTCCTTAAGCATAACCTTCCTATAATTAAGTTTGAACATTAAACGATGAACATCTTAGTTTACTTTATTTTAATTACTCATTTATAAATATGCCTAATAAAACTTTAAACTTAATATAAATAGTTATCAAGCTAATTAAAGATCTCTTTCTATAAGGGTGGAGGTTGGGGAAAGAGGTCGGTGGGGTGCATTTGAGTTGGGTTCACGTCCCGCATCCTGGTAACACAATTATGGTTTCTAATTGTGGCTGAAACTCAACAAAATATAACGAATTTATTTGCAGACGAATTCACTAATTGATTTCTATATTAGTTAGATGCTTGATATTATTTTATATGTTCAGAGAAAAGTACAGCAATTATTGTACAATTAATCAATTATACTACATTATAGCTACAGCTCTCTCTATATAATAACATATTATATACGTTAAACACAACAAATCTCGAATATATCCTAAAAAATAACGAAAATGTAGACATCCGCATCCGCGGATGTTGAAATCAAACATCCGCATCCGCGGATGTGAAAAAAATGACATCCGCTACATCACTAATATGTAGTGGTGGCAAATAACTTTTTTGGATTAAGAAGAGGTGAATTGGTGAGATTTTTATGCCCTGGAATCAACGCTTGTCGAAGTGGCCATTGTTTCTTTGAGTAATGGCTTTCCCTGCTCTGCTGTCCCATTCACAGAGGAAACGACAGAATTTCGTATAACCCAGTTGTAAACCAAGAAGTGCAATCACTTTCAAGCCTCCACAGATATGCCAAGAGTATTTATCATATTGGATATGTTTCACAAGCAGGTGCATATTGTTGTATGATTCCTTCATATGTACGGCATGTGTTAATGGAACTGAAGAGTATTTATTTCCATTATGGAGTAATACAGTTTTTAAACTCAGCTTCGAGGAATCAATAAATAGGCGCCATTCGTTTGGATCATGTTGTTGGCCAAGAGTTTTCATGAGAGGGTAGAAAGTTTCTTTGATGCTTGCGGTAAAAAGATATCTTAGTGCCTTTTTCTTGAAGATTCCAACCTTTCAACCTGGAAGCCGAAAGTTCGAATTGATCTTTTGACAATTTCAGATCACAGACAAGCTCGCTCAGGTCTGCTTGAGATATTAAATGAGGTTCTGTCGATGAACAAGATGGTTCAAACATTGGATCAACATCGTCCGTCAGTAAACCATGTTGAGCTTCGTCATTACCATTGTACATCAATTTCATTTTCATCATCTAAACTCCACGTTTCCGGTGGCCTTGATGCTGGCAAATGTTTATTATGTAAAACAGGCCTTATGGCTGATGGTAAATTTTGGTATTGTACCATATGTTTAGATTTCGCAGTAATGCCTAATATATTTGTTAAGCAGAAATAACAATCCGTTAAATGGTCTTTCGGCTCTCTCCATATCATCGGAACAGCAAACGGCATTTGACGAGACCCATTTAGCCAGCCTGTCAGAAGTCTTAAACACGTAATACAGCATATATGAGGTGCCCACGTCTTGTTCTGATCCCTTACCTTGCAACCAAAATAAAGTTCGTATGCTTTTTTGACGAGAGGGGTGAAATTTCGCCTTTGAAATTTAAGTGTTAACTCTCTGCACACATAACAGAAACAGTTTGGATGGTTGACACACTTGCGTGGCATTCTGTCATGAAACAATACGAACGCACTGACACAAAAAATGATTAAGGAAAATCACGAATAAAATGCACGATGTTCACTGAGTGAAATCAAATGAGTAACTGACAAATGAAAGTCAACAGTGACGTGTAGCAACTTATAAGCAGAGGAAGAGGAAGGGACAGACCCCGCCCCCTTCCTATTCTCACGCAAATCCTAAGTAATGTAAATTCGTGTGTCACTCTAAAACTGCGGGTGATAGAAAAATTCTGTTTTCATTTTCGTAATCAACGTAAAAAATTACATATTTCAAGTAAAAATATCTCTGTGACAAAAACTTTATTGACCAGTGATAATTATCAGTAATAATTTCCATATACTGTACATATACGCGCTACGGAAAAGAATTCAGAATGTTTTCGTATAGTTCTGTATACCTCGTCACTCAAGTATTGTAGTGTAGAAATAAATGTGCGACAGTGCTTGGCTCAGTATTCTTTATGCTTTCATATATATATATTATATATATTTGGTTTGGTAAATAACCTTTTGGTAAGCTTCCGCCCGAATTGTTCATTCTGACGAAGGTCAAGCTTTTCACTCCACCTTAGACCTACAGTTTAACGTGGAATCCGAACCACGCCCCACCAGTAGCCCAGCGTCTTAACCACTAGGCCACCCAGGGTACCCATTTATCTGCCAACCACTTTCTTTTCTTTTTTTTATTGTGTGGAAGGATGAACAGCTGGGTTTTGCTGCTCGCCGGCTGCCGTCACCGGTCTCGATCCCGGGGCCGATGGATTTGTAGTCAGCGACGCTAAGCACTACACCACCGAGGCGCATATATATATATGTATTGTACTGATAATTATGTAATGGTATTTAGGGGCTTAGTTTTATCAGCTCATTGACATATAGTCAATAACAAATAGGTACAGTACACAATCGCATTCAATGAATAGATTAAAAGTAAATAAATTATTGGTACTCCAAATTCAAGAGGCATAAATAGAGGCATAAATACAGTAGAAGGTTAGACTTTTTCTTCTTATTTAACGAAAGTCCATTTTCAGTACATTTTGTACCAGGTTCAAGTCCTATTTCATTCTTTGATGGAACAGAATTCATAATTTTACATATTTGGCAGCTAATCTTTCAGATGAAGTTTGAAACATAATTTCAAAAGTAAAACTTCCAATTTAAAAATGTTTTGATAACAAAGCAAATGGTTTAGAAGTTCCTTTTATGCAGGGAGGAGAGACCAAGGAGGAAGAAGAGAGACCATGGAGGAAGAAGAGAGCCAAAATCAAGATTCAAGGTTTTCGAGATGCCTGGACACTTTGCGTTTGAAAGATTGGAGATCATAGACAGGAGGAACGATGAATTCAGGAAGATTGTTCCAGAGTTGACCGGTTCAATAGATGAAAGATTGAGAATACCGATTAACCCTTGTGTTAGAGAGTTAGAGAGAAAAGGAATAAGAATGTGTCGAAATCTGGTACTGCGCGCTCTACTTGAAGTAGGCGTACAATATGTAGTAGATGGGCGGACAAGACCCCTGTACAGAGACAACAACTGAGTAGGGGTGAACAAACTACGGAACCGATACAGTACACCTAACCTCTTAGAAGCTGCTTTAGAAAGAGAGTATATGTACTCTTTCGAGGAAAGATCACGAGGAAAGGAAACGCCAAGAATGTTAAGAGAAGAGGAAGGATTGAGTTGTGTATTGTTGAAGGTAAGGGAATAGTTGTGTAGAAGACTGACAAGACGACAAATGGAGAAACTACGATTTTGAGGCATTGAAGGCCACAAGGTTTACTCTGCCAAAATCAGAGATAGAAGAAAGATCAGAGGTCAGGTGCACCATAGCCGTCTTATGCGAAGCATGGAGTGTCTGTTGAGAGGGACGCTTCGTGAAGCGGGTGGAGAAGTGAAGAGTAAAACCATTGACATAGGAGTGGATAGGATAGGACAGGAAGTGCGACTTAATAGATCATTGATAAATAAAAGGAAAAGAGTGGGTGACAAGACATAAACCAGATGAACACCACTATTAATAAATTTAGGAGGAGAACAGTAGCCATCTACAACCGGAGCTATAGATCGGCCAGAAAGGAAATTAGAGATAAAAGCACAGATAGAAGGATAGAAACCGAAGGAGGGCAAGCCTGGGCAGGGTGTCAGCAGAGAAGCACAGTTCTTGAGAACAACAGGAGGGACACCATCTAGACTGTACGGCGTACGCCTTCCTAGAGTTGAACCCAGATGGGTCAGGGAAAACATCTTTGGAGGGGATTCTATTTTCAGACATAATTACGTCAGAGGGAGGAGAAGATGGAGAAACAGAACTGGAATCGTCCAGGGTTGAGTTAAAGGAGAAAGTTTTAGTGAAGAGCTCAGGTATATCGGGAGAAGAGACGGCAACTGAGCCGTTGGAATGGAAAAGAGGAGGGAAAGAAGAAGTAAAGTTGTTGGAGAGGTTCTTGGTTCGATGACAGAAAGAGCGAGAAGAATTAGAATTGAATAGATTTTTGCATTTTTGTCTGTTAAAGAAAATTTTGGCAAATCGAAGAACAGATTTTGCTCGATTCCGGCAGAAATATATGCTGAGTGAGAGGCGGGAGTTGAATGACCTTGAATGACCTTGATTGACCTTCTGAAAGCGAATAGCATTAGCACAAGCAAAGTTAAACCAAGGGTTTTTTGCACGAGTAATAGGAATAGAAAATGGAATGTCCGCCTCCTTAGCCGAGAGAATCGCCTCCGTAATGCGCTCAGCACACTTGGAGGGACCCTGCCATAGAAGCAGTAATCATTTCATGGGAAATCAAAGAAGTACTGTCTTAGGGCTTCCTAATCAGCAGCGACAAAGTGCCAAAGGCGCCACCTCTTGGGAGGATCCAAAGGCCGAACTGGAGTGATAGGACAGGAAACAAATATAAGATTGTGGTCGGAGGAGCCCAACGGAGAAAAAAGTTTCACAGAGTAAGAAGAAGGATGAATGGCGATTAATCCAGAATGTTAGGCCTATCTCCAAGGAGATCGAGGATACGAGTAGGGTACTGTGCAGTCTGCTCTAGGTCATTCAGGATAGAAAAGTTGTGAGCTAGTTCACCAGGGATGTTAGTGAAATGGGAATAAAGCTAAAAGTGGTGGCGAACATCGAAATCTCCTAAAATGGAGATTTCGGCGAAAGGAGAGTGGAAAAGAATGTATTCCACTTTGGAAATGAGGTTGTCATATAATTTTGGATAGACAGTAGAATTGAGAGAAAAGTAGACAGTGCAGATGTATCTACTTCGAGAGTGGCAATTAAGCGGTAGCCAGAAGGTATAGAATTCGGAGGATTCAAGTTCGGGAATAGGAGAGCAAATTAGATCATTGCGTACATAACACAACATCCACATTTGGAATGAAATTGAGTATATAGAAAGTAGGAGGATACAGGAAAGAGGTTGCTGACTTGCTGACAATCGTCTCTGACACCTGAGTTTCAGCGCGGAAGTGAAGGAGAGGTTTAGAGGAGAAGAAGTTGTGTTCAATAGGTTGAAAATTTGAGGAAAATCCTCCAGATAATTCCTATTGTGTTTCTAGTTGTACTTTCAATGTTGTAGCGTTCTCTGAATTCTGCATTCGATGACACTACTACTCCAAGATCCCTGAATTGTGAGTTTGGTGTTATCTGTTTGTCTGGCAACGCTTTTTACCCTTTACATTCTGGCTTCTTATTGTTACCATCGCTTATGAACTGGAATTCATATTGTTGTCTTCGGTTCATTTGAATAGTGTTTCACAATATCATTTTGTAATTTTTCTGTCGTCTTCATCTGATATTTCTTTGCACCTCTTTGCGACGTCCTGTGGCAGGTGATTTTCGTCATAGTAAGTATAGTGGCTTGGCTATATTCTCTTTCCATCCCTTCAGAAATCTAGCACTCCATATGTCTGGCTCTGGTACTGAGTTTTGTTGTGTATATATATATATATATATATATGGAAGTGTACTGTACAGTACTGTATTTGTTTAAAATCTCTGCTACTTTACTATACAGTCGTGTTTATATATATGTATGTACATACAGTAGTACACTTCATGTCTAATCAAGAATGTAAAAAAGTCAGTCTTTTTTTTTTAAATCCGAGTCTTTTCGCAACTGCTACGAGTAAATCACGGATACTCTTTAATGAAAGAAGAGACATCCTGTCAGCTTCTTCTTGTAATTCAAACCACTTACTGTAAGTGCTGTATCTAGGGTTTGAAAAGCCTCAGAGTGAGAAGGACCTGGTGTTGTCAATTCTGCCTCTCCATCTGTTTCGATGAAGTCAACAAATGATTTTCTTAAAAGATTCTGCTGCTGGAGAATCAGCAGAAAGTTGTTCACCTTGAATATCTAGCTGATGTATTCCATGTCTTTTCTTGAAGCACTGTAACCATCCAGTCGTGGCCTTGAAATCAGGACAACACCTAACTTCTCACTAAACTTTTAACATAGCAAAAGTTCTAAAATGGGATCACCTACAATTCTCCTTTGCATAAAGGAGCATTTCGGATAATCGATATTTCGAATAACCGATTTTCGGATAATCGATGCTCTACTGTATAAGAACTGGGGAATCATCAATACATTAACTTAAATAACTTTAAGAACCAACCTAACAGGTTCCTATGTAAAGTTTCTGACCAGTTATCCTTGGACGCTTTAGTTTACAGCTGTTTTTACAAGACCCACCTAGGTCCCTGTCAGAGTAGTACAGTATACTATTCTTTAAAAAAGTGTCGCAGACCAGACTTTGTGCACTACGATAATGATTGTAAAGTCGTGAGAAACAGAGGGTAGCCTGGCATGATACTGAGGGTGTAAATGTTCTATCATAATGGAGATGATCCTTCGACTACCAGGATAACAAGGAAGGAAAAGTCTGTATAGCAAAGCCAGACTATTTCATTACTTCATTGGAGAGGATTTTGCGCTAGGCTTCAGTACTTTATAATCGAGCGTAGTCCATCAAGTTTTATTTAGAAGTATTGTCTTTTTTCTATACTAAAATTTATTTCTTAATCTTTTACGATGTATGTTTTATTGACTGATTTTATTTATAATTAGTAAGTTACATCATAATAAGTTTTTCGTTATTAAAACCACAGTGAAAACATTCTGTTGCGAGCCCAATAAAAATGATTGGTGAGGATATTGTTGCTTATTTAAGTATTCTATAAACCAGCCCTATCGTTACTCCTGCAACAAGGGAATTGTTGAAATGACTAATGATAACAATAAATGTTGTGGAGAAAGTTATATTTGCGGACAGATGTAGGCGCCATCTGTAATGAGTTTGCATATTTTGAAAAAGGGCTAATAAAGCGGAAGAATAATTTCTTGAAAATCTACGATTAGTCACAGTAATTTAATGGACAAATTTAAAGGTATAAAAGCTCTTCCAGACTACTGTATCAGCTAAACTATTGTAGTAACACATAAAAACGATTAATTACTCAAACAGTAATCAAAACAATAAAAATAAAAGGCAGTTGTTTAATTATATAAACAATAATTATTTGTACATAGAATATGTATATGTAAAAGTAAAAATAAATTACTTGCTCTTCCGTTATAAAAGAATACTTAGTACAAAATGGGACAAAACCATGTTTCTTGTACTGATGTAAGGTATATCTGCAATTTCTATATACATTTTGTATAAAATGTACAGAGTGGGAGAAAAGTCTTTAAGGATTTTATACATACAAATAATTTGTTAATAATAAATAAATTCCAATGATATCTGCAGTGTATGCGATACTTTTCAAAGCAACTATACAAGGCCAGGAATGGCCTAGGCTAGAACAGGAAGGCCCAATAATTGTGAAAAAAGTTTGTGTTTATTTCAACAAAAATATAATAAACCACCACCAAATGCAACCACTCTTCGATACTGGAAGCTCAAACTTTTGGAAACAGGGAGCCTGGTAAAAGATCGTCCAAGAAGCAGAAGGCGACAGGAGACAACAATGATGAAAATGTCCTCGCCACTTTTCAAGTCGATCCAACAACTTCAACGAGAAAAGTCGCACAGGAATTGGGTATTTCCAAATTTTCAGTAGCAAGAATATTGAAATCACAGCAGTTACAAACCCATTTACTCTCAGCTCATGTACGACGCTGATTCTGATAGACGGCTGCAGTTTGCTGAAACAATGAGACAAAAGTTCAACAGCGATCCAGATTTCGTTCAAAAGATCAAATTTTTATATGAATGTGTCTACGTTTTAACGAGTAAAGGAAACAGATACAACGTTTACTACTGGGCGAAAAAAATCCCAAAATATGATTGGGTAAATCCGTTAAAACGGCTCCACAAACAGTTTGGGCGTGCACTGTTATGCAGGACTCGTTTCCTTTGACATATCGAGAGATACAATGGATGGAAAACGCTATTGCCAGGTATTGAGAAACAAAGTTTTGCCATAGTTTACTAAAGGCGTTGTCAGGAATTGGCTTTATCAACGTGATGATGGAGCGCCGCCACATTACTCTGCAGCTACCCGTGAGATTCTGGATACTAACCTTGAAGGAAGATGGCTTGGGCAGCGAGGTTCCATTGAGTGGCCAGCCAGATCACCTGATTTAACCCCCATGTGATTTCTGGCTTTGGGCTTATTTGCGTAACAAACTCTACACTCCTGGTTTCATCTATCCAAATGTGAATGCCCTTGGCCGAAGAATGGATGAAGAACCGAAAAGGATCCCACTCGATATGTTCAGAAGAACAATGAAGAGTTTCACAGAGAGAACCCACAAGTGTATCATAGCGGATGGAGAACTCTGAAGATTAAATTACAGTTTAACAAAATATTTGTATGAATAAAATTCTTATAGACTTTTTGTTTGATTTGTTTTATCATTTGAACACTTATCTGTATAATGATGTTAACTAAATAGTTGCATGTATAAAATCCTTAAAGACTTTTCTCCCACCCTGTATATATTTTATAAGTATAATATGTATATATTATATGCATATAATCAGGGCCGGCGAAAGCTGCCACGGGCCCAGGGGAAAGATTGGTATATGGGCCCCCCCCTGTTTACTCAGTATTTTATTATGAATGTTTTTTGTGTACATGACAAGCAAACTGATTATATGTCCAAGTCACTATTCAAAACATACAGTATGATAATCTCTATAAAATGTATGTTCATTAATTACATTTCCTCTCTGTTATTTAATCAATTGCTTTATTAATATTTTTAGATTTTATCCCCCCTCTCTCCGGTCCCCATAGAGGTCCTGGCCCCTGGGATATAACCCGGCTTCCCTGCCCTCTCGGCGCCCTGCATATAGTATGTATATATTATGTATATAAGTACGAGTATTAATATAATTGTTGTGTATTTGAAAAAATAGTCTCATGTTTGTAAGTGTTATTGCAAGCTTTCGGTATAGTTGTATGTATGAAGAGTGCAAAAATTCATCGAAAATATAAGACGCGATTTTCATATTTTATTTCATTAATGAAAATAAGATCTTGGCCATTGGGTTTAATCGTACTATCATATAGTTTTAGTATAACTAATTGAACCCAACAGGAAATTAACAAACTGGTTACATGCACCAGAAAACTTTTGCATGCACACAAAGGATATATAAACCTGCCAAGTGGGGTTGGTGGATTAGGGCTAACGCTAATAGACCAAGTCCACAAAGCCACAACGACAGGATTAGCATAAAGGAGAAAGACGGAAGGCTAGTCAGATTTGTAAATGACCATGAACAAAAAAAAACTCAAACAACTTCACCTTTAAAGAAGGCAAAAGACTACTTAGAAGATGTGGGAATAGGACCTGAACAGCCTCATAAAATTGGAAATAAACCTCTTATGGAAATAATAAAACACCATAAAATGAAAGTACAACAGGAAAAGGAGAACTGGGAAGAACATATAGTAAAATGTATAAGGAGGTGCTAAACAGTCTATGTATAGAGGGATGAACCAGTTGAATTCCTAATAAGAGGGACACTAAGACCAGAGGATGAACGGTTGGTGGTAGCAGCACAAGATGAAGCACTGCGAACGAACTGGTTCAGGAGACATATAGAAGGTAAAGATGAAGCTGAGAAGTACACACTATGTTCAAAGAGCCCAGAGACTGTGAGCCATACTATTGGGATGTGAAGTGCTACTACATAGGGGAAAACTACACAGAGAGGTACAATACAGTTAAAGGGCTCGGGAGTTTCTCTCCCGGGGTGGCATCACTTCCCACAGGGCCTCGGAAAGAATTCACTCTCGTCGGCCGTTGGGGAAAATGGATTGAATTTACTGTCATTAGTTCATCCTAAATATAGGTCCTATTTCCCACGGACTCGGCTCGAAATGTTGAAAACAAATTCACAAGGGAGGGCAAAATGACCTTAAGATGAACAAACTGCTTCCGACGACTCTGTCTGGCTTTCCGTTTTTGACTCAATTATTGCCGACCACTAGCGCCCACAGGATTTTCTGACAGGGGGGAAGGGCACTTCTACTACGTTATCTGGATATATATAAATATACCGGGTGGACGGAAGAAAACCTGGACACTTTTGTTTTTCCTACAAACTTCAAACTAGTCAAGCTAATACACCCAAATTAGTACAAGATGTAGCCAATAGTATGCTTATCATGTGCTGAAAACCTCAGTTAATTATCTTTGGCCGTTTCTTAATTATAAAAAATTTAACTTGACGAAACAAACAGCGAGATTTTGTGAAGCTGACTACGCCCTTGGATGTATCAGATGTTCGCTACAAAACAAGCAGCTTGCGCATGCGCACCTAAGACAATGATAAGTGGCCACATGGCGAATTGGTAGGCTAGCAGTGTCAGATTTCTTTAAGAAGTGTTGGCTGATGGAGTGTTTTTTCTTATTTTTTTTCTTGTGGTGTTAATTAAAATTCTATCGTAATGGTTTTAAGTAAAGAAGACTTAGCTGTTATAAAGGCGTGTTTTGCCGAGAAGGGATGGAGTGCTAGAAAAATAATTAGGGAATTTCCGGGAAAAAATTGGAAAAGAAGTACAGTACGATACGTAATAAATAAAATTAGACAATCAGGGTCAACTGACAGAAAACGTGGCAGCGGTCGTCACGTACTGCTCGGACTCAAGAAAACGAAAGGTAGTTGAAGAGCATGCGTTGTCGCAGGAAAATAATCCTGGTACTCATCTTTCGCAGAGAAAAATAGCGAATAATTTAAATATTTCGCGCAACAGTGTCCAAAACATAATGAAAAGTAAAGGAATCAGATCTTTCAAAAGATTGAATACCCCCAGAATAACAAAAGAAGCCATGGGAAAACGGTTAGAAAGGTGCAATTCTTTGTACAGGAAATTTAATTTAGCAGACATTAAACGCATGTTTTTTCAAGATGAGTCCGACTTTACATTAACTGTATCAACAAATCGACAAAACAACCGAGTCAATGCATTAACTTCAAAATTGGAAATCCCGCCAGACCGTCTTTATCATCCAATTTCACGATTTTCCAAGAAATTAATGGTATCTTGTGGTGTTTCTTACAATGGAAAAACCAAATTATTCTTTACTGATCCACAGAAAACAAAAATGAACTCGCAAAATTACATTGAACACCTCGGAGAACTTTTACCGGAATGCCAAGACTTATACCCGAACGAAGATTTTATTTTTGTTCAAGACAATGCACCATCTCATTCAATCAAGACAACCCAAGAATTTTTGATGGCGAACATTCTTGAATTCAGAAAAAGTGAAGAATGGCCACCAAATTCTCCTGACTCAAATCTTCTGGATTACTTCGTGTGGAATGAGCTGAATTCAGTGGTGTACCATGGTCGCAGGGAGCCATTTTCAAACCTGGAAGCACTTAGACAAAGAATTGAGGTTGTTTGGCCTATGGTGTTCCAAGACCAAATCAAGTCATCCATAGATCAGTGGAAAAGGAGAGTACTGGCCGTAATTCAAGAAAATGAGGGAGGGGGGTGGCCAATACAACATCGATTTCAATAGGGTAAGTTTTATATGAGTTCCATTGAAATTTTTAGCACATGATAACTATACTATTGGCTACATCTTGTACTAATTTGAATGTATTAGCTTCACTAGTTTGAAAGTTGTAGAAAAAATAAAAGTGTCCAGGTTTTTTCGTCCACCCGGTATATAATATATACAGTATATAGGGACGACAAACTTGACCTTTGTGAAATAAGGAATCATCGCACGGAACATTTGAAGGGTTGAAAGGTGTATATATAATATTGGTAATTTATAAAGGATATTTAAGATAACACCTAACTGTAAAAGTAATCTCGAGTATTTACACTGTTATAAGTTAAACAAAAGCAATGAAAGCACACTAACATATAGATAACAATTTGATATAAAAAAAATGTCAGCGAAGTGTAAAAAATTTCGAGAAAGAATAAAAATTTTGTGGGTAAATATTTTTATAAATAATTTACTTTATTTGCACCTATAATTGCAAAAATGCGTAAATTTTAGATTCAAACAAGGCTGTATATACATTCAACGATGTGAATATCATTAGAGGGTATCATTATCGTATATTTTAGGTAGATTTTCAGTGTTGTTTTATAATTTTGGTAGATTCTTATACAGGGTGAGCGAAAAGTCCCTGTGCATCTGCAAGAAGTGTTGTGAACCTGTACCTGCACTGTGTTGGAAGTGAACAGGTGCACATGGACTTTTCGTTCACCCTGTATTTTGTCAAAGAATTTTTGATTTTTCGTATCAACTCGTAATTTCGGTAAGAATCAAAAACTTTGTCGATAATGATAACTTATTATTATTTCTGTGCATTTCATATCTGCTCATAGGAAAAAGTTTCATACGAGTACATACAGGGTGTCCATAAATGTTTACCCTGAAAACAGTATGCTCTCATGTTTTAATGACGAATGTTACATCCGTTTTCTTTTTACACGTGATCTCGTACACGCATAGAGTTTCTGTGCTGGTGTGTTTCGTCTACCGCATTCGCCGCTAGGAGCGCTGTAGTAGCTGTTCAGTTCAGTTCAGTTCAGTTCAGCATTGACGAGGATAATGACTTCTTGTTACGTGTCTGCTTTTCAGACGAGGCTACGTTTCATATTAGTGGTAGAGTCAACAGACACAATGTGCGTATTTGGGGATCGGAAAACCCATTTGCCGTAAGGGAGCATATTCGGGGCAGTCCGAAGATCAATGTCTGGTGTGGACTAATGCATGACCAGATAATTGGTCCTTTCTTCTTCGCTGAGAACACTGTTTCCGCAACTGTGTACCTGGATATGCTCACCAATTACGCCATCCCCCAGCTGCAGGACAGGCAGCCAACTGTCATCTTCCAACAAGATAGGGCACCCCCTCATTGGGCGCATGTTGTTCGTGAAACTCTCGACGCAACATTTCCAAATCGATGGATTGGCAGGGAGGCCAATCCCATGGCCCCAAGATCACCAGACATTACCCCGCTGGATTTCTTTCTCTGGGGTCATGTTAAAGATTTAGTTTATGCAACAGTTGTTCCAGATATCAGGACATTGCGAGAACGCATTACGGATGCAATTGCAACAGTTAACCCACAAATGTTGGAAAATGTGTGGCGTGAGTGTGAATACCGTTTAGACATTTTACGTGCCACTAGGGGTGCACATGTGGAAGCTTATTAAGTTCATTAACTATGTATCAAAACTTTGTATGTTTATCTACTTATGATTGAAACTGTGTTTGAATACGAGTGTTTATTTAAAAGTTATAGCATGCTTTAACCAGGGTAATCATTTATGGACACCCTATATAATAGCAATATTTATATACATATTATGGACGACGGGGTAGGTACGTGTCCAAGTGCTACCCCCACCTGCGGGCGCTACTGTTGCTGACTCTTCTTGACTAACTGAATCTTTTGCGCTGCGCTGGCTGTCTCTCCTTCGAGAAGATTTAATTGTTCCATTTGCGCTTTACATATGATTTGTCCTTTATTTATTATTGAACCTAAAACTTAAGAAACGGTTATTAGTATGTTATTTTACTAGTTTTTCTAATTTCCTAATTATTTTATATTATTTAACTAACTTATTTGGCCTGTTTTACGATATTAAATTCTATCATTTTATATATTTTATATATATATATATATATATATATATATATATATATATATATATATATATATATATATATATATATATATAGCCTATGTATGATACACACAGACAGACCGTGCATGGAAAAGGAACTCTTCTAGGATAATTAAATCCACTATAGTCCGAATAAGTAATGGTAAATGACAAATACCATAGTTTTTCTTTTTCATGATGCTAGCCCGACGTGGGAACGGGTCACTCGCAAAGAGGTCCCAAAAATATAGCTTCCCTCACCAGCTATCTGCAAAGCAGATAGGAACCAGCTTTGGGACAGGATCTAGGGTTTAAAGCAGCCTAGCCCAGCTACATTACTTATTCGGACTATAGTGGATTTAATTATCCTAGAAGAGTTCCTTGTTCCATGCACGGTCTGTGTGTATCATAAAAAACCTCAGGGAACCATTCTGAGTTTATTCCCATCTTGAAACGGACATGTTATGTGCCTTGAAAAGTGGACGCTCAATTCTGCCAGTTGAGGTTTAAGTTTTGGTTTTTGGCTAAAAATATAATAGTTACCCCTTTTTCTTTGATGAAGGCAGCGAGTCTTTTGCTTATATTGAGGTTCTAAATGTAGCTGGGCTAAGCTGCTTCAAACCCTAGATCCTGTTCCAAAGCTGGATCCTATCTGCTGGTGAGGGAAGCTATATTTTTGGGACCTCTTTGCGAGTGACCCGTTCCCACGAGAGAGAGAGAACGAAACAAATGAAAAAATGAGGTAACCACTCGGGAATCGAACCCGGGATCTTCCGATTGCCGGTCAGATGCGATACCATTACACCATGGGCCTCACTCTTCCAAATGCCGTAATTCTTCTACATACTCGCAGAAACCAATGCCCCAAGGGGGCACCTCCCGCATGCCGTAACATTATATACATTCAACTGCAAAGAACACGCAGTATAAATAACGTAAAGAACGACGCTTGTATAGGAGATATTCCGCGCAAGACGAGAGAGAGAGAACGAAACAAATGAAAAAATGAGGTAACCACCCGGGAATCGAACCCGGGATCTTCCGATTGCCGGTCAGATGCGATACCATTACACCATGGGCCTCACTCTTCCAAATGCCGTAATTCTTCTACATACTCGCAGAAACCAATGCCCCAAGGGGGCACCTCCCGCATGCCGTAACATTATATACATTCAACTGCAAAGAACACGCAGTATAAATAACGTAAAGAACGACGCTTGTATAGGAGATATTCCGCGCAAGACGAGAGAGAGAGAACGAAACAAATGAAAAAATGAGGTAACCACCCGGGAATCGAACCGGGGATCTTCCGATTGCCGGTCAGATGCGATACCATTACACCATGGGCCTCACTCTTCCAAATGCCGTAATTCTTCTACATACTCGCAGAAACCAATGCCCCAAGGGGGCACCTCCCGCATGCCGTAACATTATATACATTCAACTGCAAAGAACACGCAGTATAAATACGTAAAGAACGACGCTTGTATAGGAGATATTCCGCGCAAGACGAGAGAGAGAGAATATCTCCTATACAAGCGTCGTTCTTTACGTTATTTATACTGCGTGTTCTTTGCAGTTGAATGTATATAATGTTACGGCATGCGGGAGGTGCCCCTTGGGGCATTGGTTTCTGCGAGTATGTAGAAGAATTACGGCATTTGGAAGAGTGAGGCCCATGGTGTAATGGTATCGCATCTGACCGGCAATCGGAAGATCCCGGGTTCGATTCCCGGGTGGTTACCTCATTTTTTCATTTGTTTCGTTCTCTCTCTCTCGTCTTGCGCGGAATATCTCCTATACAAGCGTCGTTCTTTACGTTATATATATATATATATATATATACAGTAGAATGTTATCTGAAAACTAATTTGTTTTTAATGACACGATCGGACGAAAAAGAAGCGTGATATGACGCCACTATTATTCTTATTTCTCATATGCTAAGCACGATTATAAGTATGAGCGCAACGAAACCTGTTTTTCCGGCTTCGTGCTAAAAGTCACTTACGCTTGTCCAAATTTATCTGAGGCCTATTTCCTAATTTTATAATCCATTTACTAAACCTAACTTATGTTTTTCAATTAAATATTATACATTTTACTATTTTCTATTTATTAATAAATACCTACTCATTTGTTCAATCCCAACACAGTTTGCAGACTAATTTACTTCAGATTTTTAAGACATTATAAGATAGGGCTTGAAACAGAGAAACAATGGGAACATGTTTTACAAGGAATAGAAGACAATGAGAATGTACTCCCCTCTACGATCATGAGATACCAACTGACATAGTGGTGGAAGTTCCACAAGGAATAGAAGACAATGAGAAAGTACTCCCCTATACGATCATGAGATACCAACTGACATAGTGGTGGAAGCTGGAATCCCGGAGATGTGAAATGTTGAGCCTGATACCATCCCAATAGTGGCGGGGCAAGAGGAGCAGTAAAAAAAAAAATCTACAATTGGTTACCTTGAACAACCGCCCATAAGTGTAACATTTGGAGGGATAGTAGGGGAGATCTTGAGGTACAGTATCTCTATCCTGCACTTGGTACTGGGATGTACCTAAAAATTTCCAAGGGTTAAAGTTTAATCCCAGAAAGTAAGAAACTCTCTCCATTTGCAGTAGAAGGAAAAAAAAAATATATATATAGCTATGTAGTGATATACATTAATTAATAAGCAAGTTACGATTTCTGATCAGATACATAAAATAACTTTCATAATTCTAAATAAACATATATTAAAGGGGAATATTTTTGTGTGTGTAACGAAATGTAATTACAATACAACTGACAACAAAATTTCATTGATACACCAACAATACTTTCATGTTTTCAACTGCTATATAGCTTTTATAGGTGTTTCGTTTATAACAACTATCGTTGTCACAACTACTGTTGTGATTTCTTCAACTAAATATTCCTTTTCAGTGTACTTTCAGACTGTTTAAGGTACTTAATTAACTAGAAAGGCCAAGGTTTGGTAACTTGGTAAATGAGACATTCAACTTATACCTACCTACCCACGCCCATAATAGTTCTTCATGCACAGTCTCATAATATCTAAACATAATAAATAAATTAATTAATATGAACAAAGTTAAATTTAACATTAATTCATTGTTAATAAATGAACAAACACGAATGTCCGCGAGAGCTTCCAGCCCAAGACAGTTCCCTCCGAAGCCCAAAACAGAGAGAGAGTGAGACCATCCTCTTTTCTTCGTCCTTCTTCCTTTCTGCCTCATTTCATCTTTGCCAGCGTCAGTAGCTCATTTGGTAACACCGTTTCCTTACATAATCTAACTGAAGACACTGAGGTCGGGGTTTCAAATCCCCATAATAATAATAATAATAATAATAATAATAATAATAATAAAGGATTTAAAGCAATGAACCACATTAGTTGGCCTGAGCGCTGTGCCAGTTTCTGGCCCTCTGAATAATTATTATTATTATTATGTGCTCCTTTCAGTTAGAAACATTCTTAGCATTGAGAAAACAGAATATATTACTCCCAATATATATGAAAATGAAAGTTTATTGGCAGACTATAGTCCATATGACAAATATTATTAATACAATGACAGTTCATATACTAAGGATAGAAATATATACAAGTGATTAAAAATAATACTGTAATGTCGAAGTTAAGTGGAGCTACAGACAGACGTTTTCGTACCAAGAAGTCCATAGCTTAGAGGATAAATGGCAGGACTCATGGCTTGTTTGGATGATCGGGTTGGTTAATTTTTTAATTCTTTGCATTAGACTGTGTTGAGCACGTCTTGTTACCTCCGGGAAGCTCGGGACATTGCGGGTAGCAAACATTTGCGAAGCTGAGCATCTCGGGGGTAATTTATGTAAGAGTCTAAAAGACCTGTTGTACAGCACATTTAGAGTTCTGCCAAAACTTTTTTTATAATTCACCCACAGTTGCTGTCCGTATACATTACTGCAGAAAGTACGAAAGAGAGTGTCTTTAGCTTCTCTTGTACAGAATCGAAAGTTCCTTATTAGTCCAGGCAATTTGTAGTTAGACCTGGGCAAAATTGCTTCAGAAGCTTTCTAAACTGTTTCCAGCTCAGGAACCATTGCCGAATAACATCCAAAATCCGACAAAATTGGACCCCGGGAACACCCCCAAAAATGAAATTCAAAATGGCGGACTGGATGTTTCCTACGAAAAAAAAAATATATATAATTTACGCTTTTATTTATAGAGATACATTTGATGCTTTTTCTTTCAGTTGTAATGTTTTAAATAATTCAACAATATACAACACAACCAGTTATTACGCAAATATAATGTTATATAGCTTTTTACAGATTTTTATAATCAATAATACAACAATTATTTTTTTCCCAGTTTCAAGTTATGTTCATTACAGAAGAAGTGATACCTGGTCACAAACATACAGAAATTAATCCTCTTCATCACTATCATCGGATAGATTACCGGTACTTGGGTTGTTATCGCAACCACTGATTTGGCACTCGCCACAAGCGGCTGAACAGGGCATTCCATTACGCTTGCATCCACATCTTGAAGTAGCACATTTCGTCTTGCAGGAGCAGCGGATCATGTTGAGTAGATAATTTGGAGCTGGTGGCTTGTCGCAGGCTGTAGGGTAGTAGGAATTATTCTTTACATACCAACCCCACTGTTCTGCATCGATCTTCTCTTCTGTAGACTTCCAGATTAGTATTTGAAAGTATGTGCGAAAGCTGTGGTACTTTGTGGACGCATCGGTAGGTGGCAAACGTTCGGGTGTAACAAAAGATTTAGCTGTAGCTACCTTTTCAACTAACATTCGATGACGTAGTGCGTTAGTGGATTCAAGTGTTTTGCAGCCATACAACAGAAGCATTGCCTTTCTTCCAGCGGCTTCAATGTCAGAGTGTTGGCAACAATCAGAACAGAATGTATTTGCAACTGAACGGAGTTCAGCCACCTTCATCAGTGTGTCGAATGCTTTGGCTTTACCGATCGAAAAAATTCTGGATGTGCTATCACACCGTGAAAGCATGCACAAACAGGAGATACTTGCAGATGTCATTGCCTAACAATGATTGAATGCTGAGAATATCATACACAGGATTAGGAGATGGTCCCCGTCTTATATCGCTGCGATAGTACAACTTGAAACCACTGTCCTTGGCATGGTACAGAAGGAGAATCAGCAAGTCGGTGCCTTCCCCTATTACTGTTGTAGTTGCATTTTCTGATGAGGAAACTGCTGCACGAACGATGTCCACATCAGCATCCCCATCTGCGTTGTGAACAGTACACCCGTGCTTCTTCAACATCTCACTTACGAGGGAAATAAATGCTTGCTTGTGTTTTCATTAGCCAAGAAGTGTTCCTTCTGGCCAACAAACTTCATGCTTGGACTGAGATTCACATTTCTGCTTGTCTTGGTGCTGCGTCTTCTGTGGGTCATGTCCTTGATCGTAGGAGAGCTGCTGTAGCCATCAAAAACAATGATTGCTTTTCCATATGTTTTCAGAGTGAAATCGGCATATGAGTTGGCGATGCTGTCATATGTTTCATCTTGACGCCAGGAAACACGATGTAGTAGAGATCCACCATCCAATACGTACTGGTCTGTGCACTGAATTTCTTGAACTTCTTCCATGCGTAAAGTGTCAGTGTATTTGATTATTGCATGAGCTAGCTGAGACTTATCGGGTTTCCTCAAGATACTTCGTGATTCGAACAATGCAGGAGGATATGCACACAGTTCGTAACACATGACATCTTCAAGATTCATGTCTCCGCCAGTGGCAACAGTCATCATTCTCTGAAACAGTAGTGCAGGATCTACTTCTATATCTAAAGCATCAGTGATCACAACGGCAGAAGCAGATCCTAGTGTTTTCACTTTGTCAGATCTTTTGGCAGAATATGTAAAGGCTTGTTTCCCAATCATTTTTACGACAATGTTCGTACCGATTGAATGCAATTGATGAACGTTAACTCCAGGATCAGCAGTTAGCCCTGTTACAATGTTGCAGAGACCCGAGGTAGAATGGAATGGGGATAAGGATTCCAGACGTTCAAGTACTTTCTTCATGTCATTACTGTCCCTGATTTGTCTACTTCCCCTCATTTCCTTGTGCTGTTCACTACTTTCCAACAAAACTCTGGTGTATTCCTGCATTGCTAAGTTATAAGTGGAACACAGAGGCATAGAAAAGAGCCACGTTGTCCTTTGGATGTCTGTAAATCCACTTCCGCGTGTCAGTCCGCCTCTGCTTTTCAGGGAACGCATTAGTACTTGTTCTATCACCAGGTCTGTGCCGAGTCCGGCCCATAATCTGTCGCTTCTTCTTACCACAAACTTACCTTCCTGAAACATTTTGTTAACGGCTGGATTTTCAGAAGGCAAACGTAACATTTTCTGCAGGTACAGGTATATCGATTTCAGGTAATTGTGATGTCCGGCTGCTGCAATTATGGGGATGGTCTCCAGCATAGCTTGCAAGTGCAAATCCCACGAGCCGGTTCTGTCTGCTGTTATCAAGGAACGTGCAATGTTGATCATTCGCTGATATTCCAACCAGAGTTGACTTGTTTGCGAAATAGATTGTAGGTCAGTTTTCTTCGCATCCAAAGTGGTAGCAATCTGAGACAATGCATTCGAAGATTCCACATCCTCAACTGATTGTTTGGCGGTCATAACATCGTCGAGCAGGTCACAAGCTTCCTTATGGAGGTCATGAGGAGTTCCATCTTCATTACGATGGAAAACGTCTGCGACTAGTAAGGTACTAAGAGCTGCATCTACTATCATATGACCACGTATCGCTCTTGAAACAGCTTTTCCAGACATCATGTGTTGCACGGCATTTGGTCCGTATATTTCTTGGAGTACTTCAGACAATCCTGAACCATTCATAAGAGTACCGACTGCTCCCAAAAGATTCATCAGTGTGAAATGATCCCAGCATTAAAACAATGTCCTGCAGGTCTCTCTGTCCATTGATGATTTGGGAAGCTTTCCAGAACAAAGGCTGATCAAAGGTAATAATGCATGGGACTTTTTGATCGCGTGCTATCTTGCTCAAACATAGTAATGTCGAAAATATGCAGGTCATGTCAGTTGGCGACATATCTATGATGGGAAGGAACGTGATCGACGCCACACCTGGATGTGAGACACTTGATCCACCGTGAATTGCCTGCATTGTTCCGGACCAACTTGGACCTGATCTTTCTGCTGAAGATATCTGCCAGAGAAGACTAAGTCGACTTATGGTGGCAGTGGGTACTGGAAGTTCGCGGAATGAGATGTCCCTCAACATGCTTCTCGCGTGTCTATATTCCCTAATGTCAACGGTTGCAATCTTCTTAATGTCATTGTCACCAACATTACGCCTGTGAATAGAAGGGTGGATCTTGATCTTCGGAGTTATTGCGGCAATCATACCCATTCCATGAAAGGTATTCTTCCCATCCAAAGTGCAGACATCATGATCGACGTTATCTGCTGCTAGAAGGACTGCAGTGTTTTCATCAACGGTAAAAGAGCCAGACCCACTTGCCAGCGCCGCGTTTCTTTCGAATCTTGTTACTTCTGCATACGACGAACAGTAACCCAGCTGATGGAGAACGTCAATAAGGTACCTTGACCTAAAGTTGTGGTGTAGCTGAACCGACAAACCGATCTGTAGTGGACATAGTAATCCTCTAGGACGGGTTGCTTGCATAATGCTCTGCCCAATTGCACCTATTTTTCTTGAAGCATCCTGTCCCGCAAATGCTTTTGATAATAGCAATTTCAGACTGTTGGGAATGTAATCAAGAGCACTTTCTGCAGTGATGTCATTTGGAGATGGATACACATCTTTTCTAGGCGAGTCGACAGACTTGATATCACTTCTGATTTTTTTTGCAGCAGCTTCTACTAGGTAAATCTTCTGTAGCTCTATATCTATATCACATTCTTTCGACTTTTTGTGATAATCTATAAGAATTTCATTAGCTGTCTCTCGTAGTGTTACTACATTTGCCTTCCCACTTTCACCTGATATTATGATCTTGTCTCCGTAACGTTCTAAAAGCTTTCTCTTCATGTGCCTGCGTTCGTAGACAGAGCTCTGACTTCCTTGAAGATATTCCTCCATTTTGGAAATTAGGTCTCCAATCAACAGTTGTTCATCATCATTCTCTTCCAGGTAAGCACAGGTCTGAAGGAATGCTTGGTGTTGCTCTTCATTAGTTGGTCTCCCTTTCTTCGAATCATGATCGTCGGAGGAGTATGCGCGAGGAATGTTTTTTCCACTTCGAAAATTTACGCTGCAGGTGTGATGGTAGACACAATCTGCAGCAGGAAGATCACGAAGATAATACTCCAGACGGCCTTTTACATTAAACGACCATTCATCGCAGCGGCTTTCACAGCACCTTTTTATGGTTTCGGAGAACTCTGTAGTTCTTATTTTGACATGCTCTGATTTTGGTTTGTGTTTGGAAAAAAAGTCCACAAAGGTATCACAAAACAAACAGTGAGTAGCACTGGAAAATGCGTATTCATGAAAACGAGCACTTTTCCTTGGTATTGCCTCGGCTGCGGTCTGTCGCTTCTTTATTTCAATGGTCTTTTTATCCGTAAACCTTTTCCTACATACAACGTGAACACTTATTCCAGCTGTTGCAACAACATCGCTTCCACGGCTGCGGCTGGATGCATTTATACCATCTGCTCCTTTTTGCGAGATGTGAACCACTTCCTGTCCGCTGTCCAATTTCTCCTTACAAATCACGCACAATTCTTCAGGGGTCTGCATTCTTGAAGGCGGACGCACACCGAGTCAGTCTGAAACAGAAAACACAAATTAATAAACTGTGTTGCAGTATTTAAAAGGAGTACATACTACATAATAACAGTTTTAAAGAAAATGACAAGCACAAATACGCAGATTTGATAGTGGGTAGTAGGAATTAAAGAGTTGTATATAATATAAGTTTATAAAGATGTAGCAATGTCCATTCTCACATACACTCCATACAGTATATTTTATTTACATTACGTGACGTCATAGTTTAATACTAGCCGCCTAATACAATTTTTAGTGTCATATAGGTTAATTTAGAAACGAAAATGTGTTTTAAAACATTTTACTGATCAAGAAAAACGTCATAACTCTCTCTACAAAGCGAAATTAAAATTTATTGTATTTCGTAGGAAACTGCCAGTCCGCCATTTTGAATTTCATTTTTGGGGGTGTTCCCGGTGTCCAATTTTGTCGGATTTTGGATATGTTATTCTGCAATGGTTCCTGAGCTGGAAACAGTTTAGAAAGCTTCTGAAGCAATTTTGCCCAGGTTGAAGCTATTTTTGCTCTAGATTGCCTGGACTACTTATTAACACCATATCATCGGCATAAACTAAGTTATTTATCCTTGTGTTATCAATACAACATCCCACTGTTGCCTCATTAAGTGAAGCAATTAATCCGTCGATATACACATTAAACAGCATAGGGGACAGCAAGGAGCCTTTTCTCACCCCGCAAGAGGAGCCAAAACACTCGGATAGTATATTGCCCCACCTAACAGTGAAAGATTGGTGGGAATACCAAAATTTCAATAAATTTAATATGTACATGGGAACCTTCCTGTCTTCTAGTTTAGCAAATAAAATATTGTGGTTCACCCTATCATATGCCTTACTTATATCTAGGAAACAACTATAAATAGTTGAATTACTGTCAATGTATTTAGATATTGTTTCTTTAAGTACATAGATACACAGGTCAGTTGAGTGGGACCTTTTAAAGCCAAACTAATTAGATGTCCATAGGAAATCATTTAATTGGAGTAACAAGAGTTTTTCTAGTAGTTTCGAGGAGCAGGAAGCGACAGCAATAGGCCTGTAATTATTGTTGGACAGAATGTCTCCGTACTTATTTTTGACCAGGGGCAAGATATATACCCTCATGAACTCTGCAGGGATATATATATATATATATATATCTATACAATAAATAAAATAAATATATACATGAATATATATATATATATATATATATATATATATATATATATATATATATATATATATATATATATATATATATATACTGTACGTACAGGGTGGGCCGTAAGTTTCCATACATAGGAAAAATAAACATTTTTTTATGGACAACCACTTTTATTTATATAATATGCTCTACATGGTTGCCATTGTTTTGAAAACACATTTCAATACGTGTTCCCCACTGTTGATGAACACGCATTAGCACAGTTGACGTTATGCTTGTAATGGCGTTGGTGATACGTTCCTTTAGATGATTTATGTCTCGTATCTTTTCCTGATACACCATGGCCTTCAAGTGCCCCCAAAGATAGAAATCAAGGGGGGTGAGATCTGGGGATCTGGGAGGCCACTCCACAACAGGACCACGCCGACCAATCCAAGCATCCGGAAACTGCTGATCCAAATACCGACGCACGTGAAGACCATAATGAGGTGGAGCTCCATCTTGCTGGAAGTAAACTGGGAAATTACCTTCCTCGTTTAGCAGGGATGGGAAAATCTCTTCTTGCAACATGTTAAGATACCTTTCGGCATTAAGATTTCCAATGACAAAAATTGGTCCAATAATTCTGTCACCCCATATCCCGGCCCACACCATCACTTTACCGGCACCTTGCATCTTCGTCGGACTCAGCCAGTTAGGGTTAGCATTACTCCAATAACGTATGTTTTGCCGATTAACCTCTCCATTGACGTAAAAATTTGCTTCATCAGTAAACAAGATCTTACAAACGCATATTCTTAGGGTATCTGAAACATAAAAACAAACGTTTAAATTTTCCTATGTATGGAAACTTACGGCCCACCCTATATATATATATATATATATATATATATATATATATATATATATATATATATATATATATAGGGTGAACCAATGTAGGTGGACAGTAAATGATAACGTTTATTTTGAGAATACATATTTAATTTTTTTGTATACTATAATACAAAATAAAATTTAAATAAATTTAGTTATAATATTTAATATAATATAACACAAACACCATAGTTATAATGAACACCATAGTTATATAATATAACACAAACCGTATTCAACCTACTGTCCACCTACTTTTGGTTCACCGTGTATATATTATATTATTATATATATATATATTATATAATTATATATATATATATACTCTGTATATATATATAAATAAAATATTTATTGTATTACATTATACTATTAGTATTTCACTAACAATAATTATAAGGTCATAACAGCGCTCTGTCTTAGGAAATACTTTAATTTTTATATTATTTTCCCACTGAATAGTGATTTCTTTGCAATTTTTAATTTTTCAATAATTTTACAGTTTTCTCACGTGATTATACGAAATTAGAACCCAATTCTTCGTTATCAAAACGATGTTAATTTTATTTTATATCTTTATTATTACAAATAATCATTAAGGACATCAGCATTTATTTTTTATTCAAACTAGTTTCTAATTTTTACATATTAAAGTAAAAAACCAGTTATAGTTTTTCATCAGTATCAAACGAGTAAGTAAAATGTCTCTCCTCTATCATCAACACTCTTTGCCGACTCGAAACTTGAATATTTATAAGATTAATTTGAATTTACATTTAAGCCTACGAACTGATTAATATTCATTTATCTCCGAAAGGTATTATTTGATAAGAACGTTGTACAGTAACTACTTTCAAGGTTACCTAAATCTTCTCCTCAGTCTCAGTGTCCTCTCAGTTGGACGAAAGAGTTAAAAATGGAATAATCAACCAACCCTACCTTCTCTTGAGTTTATATTCGTGTATATATATTTACATCTATCTACCTATCTATCTATCTATCTATCTGTATCTTGTTTATTGATAAAGTAAATATAAAAAAAAACATGAATAAACTTAAAGACATGCATAATATTCATCAATTTTCTTCAAATCGTTTATCTCTTCTGAGAACGAAATCCCGGCTTCTTCCCATGGCAGTAATATAAGCCTTAGGCATATAAGTTACCATGTAAAGCATATAGTTTCGCATTCAGGCAGTTTTTTGAGACCTTGAAGCATTAACATCATTAGCAACTGAGGTAAACAAATTTAATTCTTTTGGTATATGAATACTGGTTAAATTTCGAGATACGCGCAAAGATTTTAAAAATAAGGACTGTGCTTCATTCCAAAATCGTTCATGCTAGTAGGTTCCATAAGTAATTTCCCCAATCATGTTTTTTTGTTATACTTATTAAAAGTATGAATTAATGACAGTGCAAATAGCGGGACGATGCTTTTCACTTACTGAACGTGTAGGCTTCTATAAAAGTATGGATTTCTCTCAAATATAAAGTATGCATTTACATAAACTTCAAAGAGAAGCAAAGCAAATCAAAACTCAGCCCACGAATAAAGTATGGCCAAAATATGAAGAAACTAAAGACAAAGAACGAAGCAACAAGCAATATACAATTATGATATTTTGCAATACTAATAAGGCATTATAAATATAATAATAAACGTAAAAATAAAATCATAAATAAATAAGAATCCTTCAGCATAAAAACATGATACATAAATAATGTCCTGGAATTTGTTAATATTGTTTTAATTGTATATCGCACTGCCCAGTCAAGCTTCACTCATTTTTAGCCCAATTATTATATATATACAGGGTGGCCCATAAGTCCCAATCGGTTATAATTAAAGCGAAAATACAAAAAATCGAGCGAAGTAAAAAATTTACAATAAGTTTAGAAATATTTATTGATTATTTAAAAATATAAATAAATAAATTTCTTTTAATTTTTTTTAAAATTCCTACGTGGGTTTTCGCTTTAATTATAACCGATTGAGACTTATGGGCCACCCTGTATATATATTTTGTGTGTGTGTGTACACACACACACACACATATATATATATATATATATATATATATATATATATATATTAGAAAAGTATGTATAATATAGGTGGTAGATTTATGTAAAATGTTGCCCAACTGATTTGGTTGCATAATTGAAGATTATATTTAATATTAAAATTAGAATTTAGAATTGTCCTTCCATAATGGGTTACCAAGATTAATGAATTTATTCTTTAAGTGGGTTTAAAAGTAGAAAGGGATTGTGCTTGTCTGATTTGATGGGCAGGAAGGTTATTGCATAGAGAGGAAACCACTGTTGATACTGCCTTTCTACTGGCGTTAGATTGCCTCAAGTTTGTCTGCCTATTAACATTATTTCTAAGATCTCTTTCTGGATGGCGGTGTTGGAGTGACGGTCATGGTAATACCCAGGGAAGAAAGTCTTCACGTATGAACTTCTAAAGGGTGTTCCACTTAAAACCGGCCCGCTGGAGTACTCCAGCGGGCCGGTTTTAAGTGGAACACCCGGTATTTTCAACTTTATATTTAAGTAGCTTAACCTTAGTCTAAAGTTGATGAACCTCTCAAAATAAGACGATAATTGGATGCATGGGTCAAAAGAACACTATTTACAATCACTGTTTTTGTTTTTATATTGAATTTGCTCTGTAACTCAGCTTTTGTTTATATTTTAAGGTTCCCTTTGCTCTTTCCATACACTGTATACATATTACAGTGATATGGTTTTCTAAGAGATCTCCCACTCACAGATCTGTCTTTAACTGAATTGGAGAAGATACGCAATAATAATTGAATTATATGAGTAAACTGAATGAATAAACTTAAATTAATAAACTGAATGAATAAATGAATAAACTTAAATTTTTCATTAATCTATGCGTCGCTTTCATCCCATAAATATAGGGCCTACACTGTATTTTATTTGCATATATTTTTTAACCAATATGGTCATCCTGTTCTTAAAGCTGGATAAGTCTATGCTTCGGTTCTTCTTCTTATGTCTTTTATTTAAGTTGTTTTACCTCAATGAAGAAGCTGACGGTCGTGTGTATGCTTAATGATCGCACATCTATGCATTTGTAATTATATATAGTACGGTCGTTAATGAAAACAAGGGAAAAGATAAGATCCAAGAGTGAGCCTTGTGGAACACCATAAGTGACTGACGGATTGGCACCTGCCTATAAAATTCATCTACATTTTTAGTTCTTCAAATAGTTTACTGACTTAATCGACGGCTTCAGAGGGATTTTACTTGTAAAGTAACATAATTTCATTTTTCTTCATTGCTGCATGGAGGGAGGAGTATATGTTTCAGTAGATAATATTTATTGTATCCATGTTTATATTGTGATAATAGATTATTTTCAGTCAACATAACCGAGTAATTAATATGCTACAATTTTTTCTAAAATCTTAGACAGAATTGGTATGAGAGAATAACGGTCTGAATTTGGCAGGATTTTGTAACTCTCCATTCTTATACGTAAAGGCGTTACAGTTATTTCCAGTATCTGGGAAGTACGTACAGCAGTGATATTTCCCCACTGATATAATATAATCGTCAGGAGATACAAAGAAATTGCTTTGAGAGAATTGTTGGAGTGATTTAGCAATATTTTATCATCTCTCACTGATTCGTATTCTTTAAAATTCTCAAGTTCACAAATTCTTCTTTTCGTTTAGTAATTAATTTCTAATATTTACATCTCCGCTTTGTACATCCCAAAAAATAGACAAGGAACGCGAAGTAACGATGACTGTTTATAAAATTTATTATGGAAATCGTGGAATTGAATACTGACTTTATACAGTTAAAGTACGCTCAAAGAGTCATTGAACTTACTCGTACTAGTTCTCTTACTATTATTGTAAGACAGTTATAATGGTCTTGGAGAATGGTTCCGGTTCCCCTTTTATAAAATATTCTTTCTTCTCTTGTGCTATATCGGTTGATTTTTTTCAACATGTAACACTTTTAAAAAGTTTCGGTTTTTTTTTTCATTAACTGAAATAAAAACCTGAAATATTTTTAAAATTTGTACGATATTACAATCTTTTATTTGTGAAGTTATTTAAAAGATAGCAGTCCCGTAGCCAGGACTTCCCAAGTGGGGAGGGGGAGGGGGGGTTGTGAGAAATTGTAGAAAGGCGGACCACTGCGGAGAGGGTTTAGAGTAGTTAAGTTTAGAGTAGTTTAGAGTAGTTTAGAGTAGCTTGTGAAGTTTCAGAAGAAAAATGCCAAAAACATGCAAGTGTTTATTTATTACATGATGTTATATATTATAATATCACATTATAAGTTATAACTATGGTTACAAAAGTGGACCTTTCCTGTCAAGGGGGGGTTCGTTCGCTCCCCCCACCCCGACGCCCTCCCTGGCTACGGGCCTGGTCATAGAGTGTTTAAACAATCCACGTATAATAGAAGAATTGAAAGCATCCATTAAACAAGAAATTTCTCAGATTTCAACAGATACTCCGTCCAAAGTACCAGAGTACTGCAAAATTTGGTTATTCGTGTGCAAGGAGTTAATGAGCTGAGATAACATTACATAGAGCATGTTTTGCACTAGGGGACTAATTCCCCATGTGTAGAGAAGGTACAGTCAAAATTACATGTTTTTAGTTCAGTTAATAAAAAAAATCAAACTTAATAAAGTGTCACATGCTTAAGAAATCAACACAATATACATAAGAATGGAGACTTAGCAAATTATGGTTAAACAAATAATATAGAATGAATCAAAGATTAGAATGTCAGAAATAATGATGATGATGGTAATGATAAGTTTTATTGGCAAGATATACTCGTATATACGTTAATATATATTACCCGAAATGAGATGTTTGTAACTAAAACTAAGAAAAACCCTGTAAACCTGAGTTTAGCCTAAGGTGGGAGCCTAATTCGGTAGTCGGAGACTCGCGAAAAGGAAAGTTCAACGTCACGACTAAATAATCCTTTGAGTAATTGTACCCTCGCGGGCATCCGAACCATTCAACGAACAAAGGATCCAGCTCGTGCTTGGATCCTAGTTAAACCTCACGGTCAACGAGTCTAGTCCATCAGATATATCCAGCACTTCAGCTTAATGACACATCACCTCTCAGTCTCACGACCCGAAGAGAGTCAATCGTTAAGTTCAATGAAATCGCAAAACTTCACAGTTTAATTGCGGGTTATACATCAAGGAAATTGCTGTGAAAGTATGATTAGCAAATTGTTACTGTAACTGTAAAATAAAGGAGTGTAGAATAGATACGAATACTCTTCCTCTTCTATATCCAATTAACTTCTTATGCTTCCTTTACAGAATGCTGAGTTCGACGTTCATTGTCGTAGCAGCAATTGCTGGTGTGTGTCTGGGAAGTCCTTTCAACATCAACCCACAAATAGATTATGGAAATGCAAATATATATGTCGATCTTCTGTTATTCAGAGTGAATAGACAACTGCCTGAGTATGTACTGTTATATTACTACCACACGTTGCAAAATTAATTACCGGTAACAAATGTAAAATAGACTGAGACGTACGTCATTTGTTTTTAATTAAAAATAAATGAGTGTTATTCAAATAAATTATTTTTTCATACTTTATTTATATATATATATATATATTATATATATATATATATATAACTGCAATGACCACGCAGTATATAAATGAATAGAAACGACATAATATTAAGGAACGTTTCTGCACACGCGGAAGAGAAATAACGAATAAATGAAAAATGAGGCGAACCGCCCGGGAATCGAACCCAAGGCCTTCCAATTGCCGGTTGGATGCGCTACCATTACACCCGGGTTCGATTCCCGGGCGGTTCGCCTCATTTTTCATTTATTCGTTATTTCTCTTCCGCGTGTGCAGAAACGTTCCTTAATATTATGTCGTTTCTATTCATATATATATATATATATATACAGTGGTGGGCACGCGCAACGATTTTTGTAGCGCCGCAACCGCAACCGCAACTCTGCTGAAATAGTTGCGCCGCACGCGCAAGCGCAACCCTTTTCAAAAAGTTGCGCCGCAAGCGCAAGCGCAACCAAAAATGTTGCGCCGCAAGTTGCGCCGCAACTTTTTGCGGCGCAACTGCCCACCTTTGCATTTAACGTATACGTATATCTGCAGTGGTGGGCACGCGCAACGATTTTTGTAGCGCCGCAACCGCAACCGCAACTCTGCTGAAATAGTTGCGCCGCACGCGCAAGCGCAACCCTTTTCAAAAAGTTGCGCCGCAAGCGCAAGCGCAACCAAAAATGTTGCGCCGCAAGTTGCGCCGCAACTGCCCACCTTTGTATATATATATATATATATGTGTGTGTGTATATATATATATATATATATATATATATATATATATATATATATATATATATATATATAATTAAATGAATGTACGTTAGTATATTTTCTCAGTTCAGTTGCTTTACGACAATAAATATGCTAAGCGCTTAAGTCGTTTCTAAAGATTTGAATCTCGATTTCCTGATATACAATATATATTATATATATATATATATATATATATATATAACTCTGAATCGCATCCTCTAATTTTAGCATAAATTCGTGTAAAAATCGAAAAAACATGATTACTTATTTATTTAATTCTAATATGTAGGCCTACTTATTAGTCTAATTTCTTTATTTTTTTCTAATAAAGAATGAATAAGTCTCCGTTCAAATGTCAAATTTTCTTCTATTCTTTTTTAGAAATATTATTTATGCCTACAATATTAGAAGAAGTGGATCATAATAGGTTAAGTTAACATGTCTTGTAAGGACATGTTACCTTACATGTCTTGAAGGACATATTACCTTACATGTCTTGTAAGGACATGTTACCAATTACCAAATAAACTGGTAACACTGACAATCCATTTTTCGGCGTTGGGATTATAAGGATGAAAGAATGTGGATGCGTATGAATGAGATGGAGTGAAGCGAAAGGCCACTGCATTGTGGAGCGATGAGGTAAAGAATGCAGTAAAGTTAAAAAAAAAAATAGCTAGGAAAGGAGGTACAATGAGTTGCATTATTAATGCAACAGAATCTTAAATGAGTGGTAAAAGAAATTGGTGAAATTGATGAAATTTATGAAAATCTGGGAAAGAATATGAATGAGTAAAAAGTTATTCTGGACGGGCAGAAAATTATCCTGGTGGAATGGTTACTATGAAAGGTACTATGGTGGTACTATGAAAGGTAAGAATGAAAATGGGGTAGTGCATAATAAGCGAGTACGCGAGAAATTTAAAGAGCATTTTAGCGAGGTGGTAAATAAGGTAGATGGATCGATCGAGAAGCAAATGTACGATAAACGCAGTTCGTTATTACGGTGTAACCCAGGAATCGGTAAGTTGGTAACCTATATTTGTACATCATATGTTTAAGTGATACGCTACTCCAAAAACTGTTTAGACATTTAGTATACTTAATATGAGAAGGTTTTTACTCCCCTGGTGAAGCCCATGTAGAAGTTTATACCAGGGAGTGGAAGACATTAAATTAAAGGAAATTGAATAACCAGTGTATAGTACAAGCTGAAGAAAGACTGACAAGAATTGATGGGATACGTAGTAAAATGATGGCATTTATGGATTTAGAAAAGCATATAAGGTGAATAGATTTGCTTTGTGATAAGTGTTAAGGCCGTATGTGCTTCAGTGAGGCCTACGGTTTAGCCAAGAGAGTGGTAATGATGCTAAAGTATGACAAGATTGCGTAACGTTGGTATGGCTACTAAATGTGTATATGGATGTTAGAAAGAGGAGTGAATTTGAATCTGAAAGAAAATGAGTGGCAGCTGTCGCATCTGATGTAAAGTGATGATGCAGTGCTTCTGCGTAAATCAGAAAATGAGTTACGGAGACTAGTGACAAGGTTTGTTAACATTGTGAAAGGAGATTATTGAATGCAAATGTAAATATAAAAGCAAGAATATTGTCGCTGAAAGGAGGAGAGTCAGCGTGTAATATTGTGATGAATGGAGAGATTTAAAAGTTGCGAAAGGATTTAAATATTGGAAGTGTTTGACTGACAAATAAGGTACACGTACATTGGAAGTTGAAAGTAGAGGGAAGCAAGGCAAGCAAGTTATGAACGCAATAAAAGCCTTGGTAGGACGAAAGTACTTGAGTGTATATACAGGGTGGGCCGTAAGTTTCCATACATAGGAAAAATAAACATTTTTTTATGGACAACCATTTTTATTTATATAATATGCTCTACATGGTTGCCATTGTTTTGAAAACACATTTCAATACGTGTTCCCCACTGTTGATGAACACGCATTAGCACAGTTGACGTTATGCTTGTAATGGCGTTGGTGATACGTTCCTTTAGATGATTTATGTCTCGTATCTTTTCCTGATACACCATGGCCTTCAAGTGCCCCCAAAGATAGAAATCAAGGGGGGTGAGATCTGGGGATCTGGGAGGCCACTCCACAGGACCACGCCGACCAATCCAAGCATCCGGAAACTGCTGATCCAAATACCGACGCACGTGAAGACCATAATGAGGTGGAGCTCCATCTTGCTGGAAGTAAACTGGGAAGTTACCTTCCTCGTTTAGCAGGGATGGGAAAATCTCTTCTTGCCACATGTGAAGATACCTTTCGGCATTAAGATTTCCACTGACAAAAAAAATTGGTCCAATAATTCTGTCACCCCATATCCCGGCCCACACCATCACTTTACCGGCACCTTGCATCTTCGTCGGACTCAGCCAGTTAGGGTTAGCATTACTCCAATAACGTATGTTTTGCCGATTAACCTCTCCATTGACGTAAAAATTTGCTTCATCAGTAAACAAGATCTTACGTCAAACGCATATTCTTAGGGTATCTGAAACATAAAAACAAACGTTTAATTTTTCCTATGTATGGAAACTTACGGCCCACCCTGTAGAAACAACAAGATGTTTACATGAAGGCGTATTGGTGCCAACGCTGATATATGGACGTGAGAGGCTTTTCTGGCATGAGAAGTCACTGTCAAAAGTGAGAGCAATTGAGATTAATAATTTAAGAATCTTGACTAGTATAAAATGAGAACGTCCGAGAAAGGCGTGTAAATAATTACCTGGAAACAGAATGGAAGCTGCTACAGTGGTATGGCCATTTGGAGAGAGTGAATAATGTGAAAAAGGTGTGTAACAGTGAGTGCGTTCGTGTGAGAAGTAGAGAAAGACAGCGTAAAAGATGGAAGAATGTAATTGGTAAATGTGTGAATAAACGTGGAGTTGATATAAATGTGGCACAAGAAGTTAACGAGAAACAGAGAGGAAGAGGAATGGAAGCAGTCTGTGAAGTGTATAAATGGAAACGTTGATATCACGTGACGTACTGCAAAAAGTAAATCCCTAACCTGAAGGTAACACTGGATAACTCTTGAGATTGTGGAATACTTTATTTTTTGGTGTTGACCTGTTTGGGCACTATTGGTTTGAGTGTTCCGATTCCCAAGTTGATGCCTCGCACCCAGTTCATCGAGAATAGAAACTGGATTAAATATTATAAAGGGTGTCCGAAAGTCACTGTACACTTATATTTATTTAATAGCATACAATAGTATAACATTGCATATATGATAGAGGTTATGGATGGGACCATCAGAACTTATAAAAGGTGTTGAAAACTACAAAAAAAAAAAATAATAAAATAATAAAAAAAAATATAAAAAATATAAATATAAAAATATAAAAATATAAAAAAATTAATTATATAAGTGCACAGTGACTTTCCGAACACCCTGTATATGTAAACAGAAAAATTAGGGTAGATTTTTACTTAGAATCTTCTCCAAACAGTATTTTTACCATTTCTAATTATGCTGAAGTTCACTCTAGTCCTTTTCTCTCCTTTCTCTGTTATTTTCAATATGAGGAAATAAAATTTTTTCTGGCACAGTTCGATTCCAATTCCCGATATTGGTGGACCTTTCAACATGCACAACTGTGTCTTCCTTGGAACAGAGAGAGGCATCCACAGGAACGGAGATGCCACGGTAGTCGTAGTTGGAAATACAGTCAAATTCGCAGCCACTTTCCAAATGCGAGATGTTGGAATTAAATGCCGTTGGAAATACGGGGTTAGTATCATGGTCAGTGCTTTATTTTATTTCTTAGTCAACTTTCTATTACCAATAATAACGAGTTTCTCTCTCTCTCTCTCTCTCTCTCTCTCTCTTCTCTCTCTCTCTCTCTCTCTCCCTCCCCAGTGTGTTGCGGGAGGTGCGCGACCAGGTGGCTCCCCACCTGGCTACAGTCTTCAACAAATCGTTGGAAACGGGCCAGGTGCCTGGTGACTGGAGGGAAGCCAACGTGACCCCTATCTTTAAGAAAGGGGATCACGAAAGTCCAGGGAACTATCGTCCCATTAGTCTCACTTCAGTTGTAGGTAAATTATTAGAGGGGATAATAGCGGATAGGATCGTTGACCATTTGGATTCCTACAAGCTGCTTGGGGACTCCCAACATGGGTTTAGACGGCATAGGTCGTGTCTCACCAACTTGCTCGAGTTTTTCCACGTCATGTTGAGTGAGTATGATAAGAGTAGGGCGATTGACATACTTTATCTCGACTTTCAGAAAGCCTTTGATAAGGTACCTCACCGCCGGCTAATGGCGAAAGTCCGCGCGCTGGGTATCGGTGGGGAAGTAGGTAGGTGGATTGAAAACTGGCTGAAGAATAGGCGGCAGAGGGTTGTAATTAAAGGGGCTAGTTCAGGTTGGGCCTCGGTCCAGTGGCGGCTCGTGACTAAGAATTCTAGGGGTGCTGTCTCTAAGAATGGGTTGAAATAATTACTGAAATAAAAGGATCAGCATTGAGCAATGAATAAAAGTTTCAAAAGTTATTGAAAAAGTTATTCAGTGAGCTCATCCTTATATGTTCTTGATTATTTCAATTGTAAATAAAAAATTTAGGGGTGCTGCAGTTCCGCAGTGTCTACCGACGAGCCGCCACTGCCTCGGTCACTAGCGGGGTTCCTCAGGGTTCCGTTTTGGGGCCGCTGTTGTTTATCATTTACATAAATGATATAGACGGTGGCATCGTCAGTCGGATCGCCAAATTCGCTGATGACACCAAGCTTGGGGCCAATGTTGGGACGCCGGAGGCGATCAAGCAACTGCGTGCGGACCTAGGCAGGATAGGAGAGTGGTCCGAAAAATGGCAAATGCCGTTTAACTTGGGTAAATGCAAGGTGATGCACATTGGCTTCGCCAATCCCAAGTCGGACTATTCGATGTTGGGGAGTAATATCGAGGCGACTGATTTGGAAAAGGACTTGGGTGTGCTAATTAGCAGCGACCTTAAGTTTACCAAACAGTGCCTAGAGGTGGAAAAGAAAGCCCAGAAGCTGTTGGGTTATATCAGGAGGCAATTTCAGTTTCGGAACAAGGAGATTGTGCTCTCTCTGTACAATTCCCTGGTCTGGCCGCACCTGGAGTATGCTGTGCAGTTCTGGTCGCCCACCCTCAGGAAAGATATTGAGAGGCTGGAGCGAGTGCAGGCGAGGGCCACAAAGTTAATCCCTTCCGTTAGGCATATGGGCTACAATCGACGCTTACGCGCCCTGAACTTGTTTTCGCTGGAAACTGGGAGGTTGCGCGGTCAACTGATCGAGGTTTTCAAGCTCTTACGCGGGTTCAACGATGTCGATTTTAGAAGCATGTTTAGTTTAAATGATAACCCAACTCGCAACAATGGTTGGAAGTTGGATTTGAAACGGTTTAGGACTAGTGTGTGTGGAAATTACTTTACGTATAAGATCTGTGACACGTGGAACAGGTTACCTTCAGAAGTTGTGAACAGTTCCTCTGTGGATCACTTCAAGAAAAGGTTAGACCAAATCTTGCACACTATTTGAGGGTGTAGAAAATTTTCCCTGGCACCCGTTGCCATTGGTATCTCCTCGATATGGGCCGCAAGGCCTTTTGAAGTACTTCTTTTCCTTGTAACTCCTTGTAACTCTCTCTCTCTCCCTATCTCTTGTGCAGGCATCGTAAGTACTGTTTTGCACACTGTATATATAGATAGTATATTAATACTAATATTACATACCATACAGTTATATGAAGTAGTGGTGGACCGGATGTCAATTTTTCAACATCTGCGGATGCGGATCTTTAATTTCAATATCCGCGGATGCGGATATTTAGTTAATCTATCACTATAATATAGAATTATGAATATATGACATAATTTTTCAAATTTCGTGATATTACTATTATGGCAGGCAATGCATAAGAATTAAAATTAATATTAATGTTTTCATTATGATAAAAATAATAACTTTCTCAAAAGTTTCAGCCACAGAAAATTCAATGAAACAAGTTTCATTCAATTTTTTGTTACCACGTATTTATATTTTGAGGTTTATATATTTGTTTGTTCATTAATAATTAATACTTTACACGAAATGTGCATGACTAGGCCTTATAAGCTACTTTATAAGCTAATTTAATTGTAAATTGCATAATTTATTAGAGGTAATATCCGCAGTCAGAAGTGCGGATGCGGATGTTTAAAATGATGCGGATGCGGATATCCGGTCCACCGCTAAATTATTAACATAAATAATTTCGGAATCTTTACAACTTATCATTTGGAAAATGGACTAGTGCATTTGACAGCACTTCACTTGAAACCAAACTATTAATGGTAAAAGAGAGAGCGAGAGAGAGAGAGAGAGAGAGAGACACTAACGTAAGGATGGAAAGTAATTTAATTACAGACAGGGAAATGAGTCGAGAAGAAATACATTTTACCTTAAAAACTACTATTTCATTTTGCTTGAGGAATTGCTAATCACACTCATTGTTGTTTTTATTACCAGATGTTGAGAGGAACTGCCGAGGCAACAACCGCTAAAGTCACCATCGCTTCTGGTCTGAGTTTAGTTATTGCCCAAGGAGAACATCCCTGGTTGACAGGTAATGAAATAAAACCAGTGTATCTTATTTTTTTTACTTTCATGTGCGTTTTTAGGCCTTGTATTCTATAAAGTACTGGTGATATTGTATTACTCAACATTTATTTGCGATTTTGAGACAGTTCTGCTTTTTCTTGTACAAACCCCACTCCAGCGGGCGCTAATGAAGCTCAAAGAGTAGCCCATTTTAGTCATTGTTTACACTATGCCTGAACTCAGGCTGGAAAAAGTTCCCACTTCTGTTTTGACATGTTTTAATTCAACTAACGACGTGACTCATCCCAACCAATCAGCGTCATTCAGTCCTCTCTATTTTAGGGGTCTAATTTAGGGTCGCAGCAAAAAGAGGTTGGGAACCATTGGTGTAGACAGTGACTTACGGCTTCTCAGAAATATCTTCGGCCGGAAGTGGACCACTTGCTTACTTTTAATTAAATGATGACCATGCTATGTCAGACAACAACGAGCCTTTATTAAACGCTTTTCAAAGAAACTTCCTTCATAGAAAACAAATTTAAATATCGAACTTTCGTTATTCTTTGATGTATTTGAGTTATGACCTTTTTATAATCTAAATAAGTGTAGATAAGCTTTAAAAATGGGAGTTTGCGTTGGTTTAATTTGTTGCATTCAAATTATGATTTATCTCGCTATTTGTTTTGCTATTATGGTTGTACAACGAGATTAATTTACATTCATATATATTATTTATGAAACAGAGATGCACATATCAATTCAAGTTTAGAGTTTTTCTCAAGACTTCGTATATTCATTTAATCATTTTTATTCTGACCATCATCCCTCGATAAAATCTTAAATTTTTTTCTTGTTTCTCGGAGCATTAAGAGTTGTTGGTCATGAATTTTTAGATTCTGATTGATGCGATGTTATGAACATTGATATTAAACTATGTGATCTTATGTGTAATTGAAAAGGAATTTGACTATAAAAATATTCTTAACCGACTTTTTACCATGTAAATTTTAAACATTTTCCAACCTTACTTAAAACAATTGTATTAACATAGTTCTTAAGTAGAATAATATTGTTAAATTTGACTAATAGAGAACAGCCCATATTGCTGCTGGCTGTCTACTCGATTGGATGTACACAATGTGACTCAGTTCATATATAGGGAAAAACTTTAGATGTCAGAGTGAAACAGCGCAAATACGCGGGCATGAGGGCAAATTATTCTAATGCATTGTTTAACCATATATATAGATATAACCATAATGTTAATTGGGAGAATTCTAAAATTCTTGTTGAAAATAAAAACATATTTGAAAGGAACATTCTGGAATCTGCATTTATCTATTTTATAAACAATTTTTACATAACAGTTCGGGAACACACAAAATGACCCACACCTCCTCGTTAAAGCATTTTTCCTTTAATTAGTGCTTGTTATTATTTTTTGGGGGGCTAATCCTCGTAACTCCTTTTTTACGCTGTACAAAGATATATATATTTTTGGCTTCTTGTCTTTTCCCTTCATTCCCTGACGAGGTACACTGTTGAATACAGTACACGAAAGGCCTAGTAACCGCTTTTCATTTTTCCTTGTGGATGGGCATCATTTCATCATTTATATATTTCACGCGTTTAATTGTGAAATTCACGCCATTGTTTAAATATATTATCATGTTTTTTCGAATCTAACACGTGAATAATTGCAACAAAATCTTAAAATGTTTGAAATGTTGCAAGTGACTGATTCTCTGGAGTCACTAACAAATAAAACGACGAAAGAATTGTCCTACGTTTGGGTTCCCCCAAAGACACCTACAATTTCTAAAATATTTTTGTAAATGAAATATAACACACATACACCATATATATATATATAATTTAGTGGTGGACCGGATGTCAGTTTTTCAACATCTGCGGATGCGGATGCGGATGCGGATGTTTAGTTAATCTATCAATATAATATAGAATTATGAATATATGACACAATTTTTCAAATTTCGTGATATTACTATTATGGCAGGCAATGCATAAGAATTAAAATTAATATTAATGTTTTCATTATGATAAAAATAATAACTTTCTCAAGAGTTTCAGCCAGAGAAAATTCAATGAAACAAGTTTCATTCAATTTTCTGTTACCACTATTTATATTTTGAGGTTTATATATTTGTTTGTTCATTAATAATTAATAATACTTTACATGAAATGTGCATGACTGGGCCTTATAAGCTACTTTATAAGTTAATTTAATTGTAAATTGCATAATTTATTAGGGGTAATATCCGCATAACATCCGCAGTCAAAAGTGCGGATGCGGATGTTAAAATTTATGCGGATGCGGATATCCGGTCCATCGCTAAATATATATATATATATATATTGTGTATGTGTGTGTGTGTGTGTAAGTCATAGGCAGACAACAGAGGCTTGACTGTTTTTCACAAAGTACTTCCGCTCATACATCCATTCAGGGTACATATGAATGTGTTTTGATTTGATGATCACATTCTTCTTTGCAGAATTCCTCGTGACATCCCTGGAACCTACCACAACTGACGTTACCGGCTTGACTCCTGGGTTCAACTGGTTGGCAGAGGACATAATCAATTGGATATTGGAAAACTGTGAAGAGGGATTTTCTTACATCATCGAGCACCAAGTGAGAGATCTCTTCCAAGACACTTTGAATAATATGGTCATCCCTTGAAAGTGTTAAAGAAGTAGAATAAACTAGTGATAAGAGAGTCATCACGATGTCACCAACACGAATCTGTTGAGAACTTATCGATAAATAGTGAAAACGTAAATTGTTTTATTATCACATACATTTTAGTTCTTTTTGTTGAGTCAAAGCTGGTTTTTCTGTGAAACATCTGAACATAAAAGAGTTTCCGATTTTGTAGGCTTTTAACTCTACTGTATAAAACTGTTATTGCATGTAAAGAGTAAATATCTCTCTCTCTCTCTCTCTCTCTCTCTCTCTCACACACACACACACACACACACACATACAAGCGAGGTACCAACATTTTTATTACACAGAACAAAAACATTAACTGGCCTAATCTAAACTTAAATTCATTGCAATCGAATGGAGAAGGATATCATAAAGACTAATATATTTTCTCCTATGACGTATTTTCATATTTATTTTTCGTGTTTTGTGGTAGCAAAAGTGTTACTTCACAAAAAGAATGACCTTTGTACATTTGTGAATTATCACACATTCAACCTCACATACGCCGAGATGCTTAAACACACACACGTACGTATGAGATAGAGCCTTCATCATATTTGCATTAACTTGTTACAAAGGAATACAGAGGACATCAAACAGCAAGAAACTGGCTGGTCCCTACAAGGCTATCTGTTTAAGGAAGAAGGTTAAAAGATGCAGGAAAATTTAAAGATAAGTGAAAATTTTAAAACAAAAAAGAGAATCAGAGTTAAAATTCTATAGTACTTTTATGCACTAACAAATGAAAATGTAAATGAAAAAGTTTATTGGCAGACCATAGTTCATATGACATATATTAATAATGCAATGGCAATTCACATACTAAGGATAGAAATATATACAATTAATGAGAAATAATACAGTAATGTTGAAGTTAAGTGGAGCTACAGACAGGCGTTTTCGTGCCATGAATTCCATAGCTTAGAAGACATACGGCAGGATTCATGGATAGCTTGGATAATCGGGTTGGTTGATTTTTTAATTCTTTGCATTAGACTGTATTGAGTACGTTTTGTTGCCTCCAAGAAGTTTGGGACATTGCGGGTAGCAAACATTTGCGAAGCTGAGCATCTCGGGAGGTAATTTATGTAGGACTCTAAAGAATCTGTTGTACAGCAAATTTAGGGTTCTGCCAGAACCTTCTTTATAATTTACCCGGAGTTGCTGTCTATATATATTACTGCAGAAAGTACGAAAGAGGGTGTCTTTAGCTTCACTTGTAGAGAACCGGAAGTTCCTTATAGTCATATTCGCTTTAGTACAAAGGTTTCGAGATTGTTTACTTATATCTGAGTCATCACTCAAGGAAATGGTGATAGTTTGACCCAAATACTTAAATTCTTGTACTTCCTCAATTACTTCACCTCACATTTTAAACCTAATATCAGCTGGCTGATTATAGCTTTTAGGATGGAATTGCATAACCTTAATTTTTGTAACATTAAAAAGAATATCATGTTTCTGCGAATATAATTCGCAGACTTTTGGCAGCCGATCCAGACCTTTAACAGAGTGACTTATTAACACTATATCATCGGCATAAACTAAATTATTTATCCTTGTGTTATCTATACAACATCCAACTGTTGCCTCATTAAGTGAAGCAATTAATCCGTCAATATACACATTAAACGGATTACTTTGAACTACGCTGGCTGGCGATCTATTCCACAAACGATTGAATTAAAAATGCTTATTAGAATTAAAATCTTTACCCACTAATTTCACATTATTACCACGAATTCTATCTGTCTGTGAAGGTGAAATATTTTCCGGCGTCAACGTTATCAATATCTTTAATCATTTTAAACGGATTAAAGCTCTCCTCAATACGCCTTTTCACAAGTAAGAATAAATGTAACGTTTTTAAACGGCAGTGTATGATTTATTTCTGAGTCCAGGAATCATCTTAGTAGCCCGTCGCTGCACTTTCCCCATTCTGTTTATGTCCTGTCGTAAATATGGGGACCAAAACTGAACGCAGTGTTCCAGGTCGGGGTACTAAGGATTTATATAATATTAGCATTGTTTTATCGGATTTAAATTCAGATGATCTATCAATAAATTTGCTTTTCTAATCGCTTCGATACATTGTTTTGTTGTTTTAAGAGTATCGACAACAATAATATCTCTTTCCCTTTCGTAACACGCGTTTATTTTATGCAGGAAGGAAGGTCCGAGGGCGAATGCCCCCAAAAACGCCCACCCACCATAGAGGAAGAAGAGAGCCAAAATCAAGGTTCAAGGCTTTCGAGATGCCTGGACACTCTGCGTTTGAAAGATTAGAGGTCATAGGCAGGGGTAAAGATGGGTTGAGAAAGATTGTTTCAGAGTTGATCGGTTGAGTAAATGAAAGGATGAAAATACCGATTAACCCTTACGTTAGAGAATCGGACAGAAAAAGAATGAAAATGTGTCGAAAGTCGGGTACTGCATATTCTCCTTAAAGGAGGAAGCATGCAGGTAGAGAGTTCAGAAGAGCATTGTCCGTTATAATAGCGACAGTAGAGAGAGAGTAAGGCAACACTGCGACGAAGAGAGAGGGCTTGAAGACAGTCAGTAAGAAGCGGAGAATTGATGAGACGAAACGCCTTTAATTCCACTCAGTCAAGTAGAGCTGTATAGGTTGAACAACCCCACACATGAGAAGCGTACTCCATACAGTGGCGAACAAGACCCCTGTAAAGAAACAGCCAACGGAGTGGGAGTGAAGAAAGTGCGGAGCCAGTATAGCACACCTAACCTCTTAGAAGCTGAAAAGAGAGTATATATGATCTTTCCAAGAAAGATCATGAGAAAAGGAAACGCCATGAATGTTAAGAGGAGAGAAAGGATTGAGTTGTGTATTGTTTGAGGTAAGGGGATAGTCGTGTGGAAGATTGTGGCGAGGAGACAAATGAAGGAACTGAGTTTTTGAGGTATTGAAAGCCACAAGATTTTCTCTGGCCCAATCAGGGATAGTTTCATTGGTGTCTTGTCGCGCATAGAACACTTTTCTTTAACATTGTTTTTATTGTAGTACTGATATTTAACGTTTTACATTTATCTATATTAAAGTCCATTTGCCAAAATTTTGCCCACTCGAGCAACTTATTAATATTTCTTGAATCCGCAAATGTTCTGCCACTGATTTTGTTCGTTCCCCCCAGTTTGGTACCATCAGCAAATTTTTAAATGATACTATTAATTCCTATGTCGATTTCATTCATATAAATCATAAAAAGACCTGGTCACAGAACTGATCCTTCATGCACGCCGCTATTTACACTTCTCCAGTTAGACGCTTTGCCATTAATCACCACTCTTTGTTTACGTCCACTAAGCCAATTTTCAATCCATTTGTAAACGTTACCATCAATTCCATGAGAGTGAAGTTTAGTTAATAATCTCTTATGGAGCACTTTATCAAACACCTTTTGAAAATCGAAATATATAACATCTACTGTTTTACTCTCCTCATATATATTTACAATAACGTTAAAAGTGTCGAGCAAATTAATAAGACAAGAACGATTACGTCCAAAGCCGTGCTGAGACTCTTTAATTAAATTATTCATTTCTAAATGATCAACTATTTCGTCCCGAACGATCGTCTCCATTAGCTTACTAACTACTGAAGTCAGACTAATGGAACGATAATTTCCGGGAAGCGATTTATCCCCTTTTCTAAATATTGGCGTAATATTTGCAAGTTTCCAACCGAACGGAACTTCTCCAGATTTTACCGGTTTATTATTATTATTATTATTATTATTATTATTATTATTACTATTATTATTATTAATATTATTATTAAATATATATGGAAGAAGAGAGGCTATTGTGGAGTTCATTTCTTTAAGTATCCTAGGGTAGAGTTTATCTGAACCCGACGTTTTATTAGGATTAACTTTACTCATGGCTGGGAGTACTTCACTTTTACTAATGGTAAAAATCGAGAGGCTTTAAATGACCATCATTGAGTATGATTATGGGAATGGGAATGTTGTTCATATTTTTGTTAGTGAAGACGGAAGAGAAGAATTTATTTAAAACTTCGGGTCAATCCCAGAATAGGCACCTGATGTACCTCAATCCCAGATGAAGCACCTGCGTTCAACCTCAATCCCAGATGAAGCACCTGCGTTCAACCTCAATCCCAGATGAAGCACCTGCGTTCAACCTCAATCCCAGAATAGGCACCTTGCAAGGAATTAAATAAAAAAAACCTGATGATTACAAAATTTATTGTTTATACAAAGTTTATTACAAATGTAATAAAGGCAAAGTTATAAGAGGTTTAAAGTGGTTTAATGAATAAAGAAAAATTGTAGATATTATAAATTCCTGCAATATGAGCCCGAATGTTTCTGAATCCATCTGAAGCAAATCTATCTTGCCACATAAATTGGTATAGATATAGGTTAGGTTAGGTTAGGTTAGGTTAGAGTTGATTTTTTCAAATATTGATAAAAACAATGAAATTATATCTCTAAAAACTGTTTATATTTTTTTCTCCTCAATCCCAGATTAAGCACCTGTGTTTTGCCTCAATCCCAAATTAAGCACCTAAAAATGATTTCAGGTGCCTATTCTGGGATTGATCCCTTTACTGGACTATTCGTTAGTTTCACATACCATTGCAGAGGTATTTTCATCAGTTGCAGTTTTTGGACGACCAGAACGCCGTCGATCATGTACACTTCCTGTTTCTTTGAAACGTTTAAACAACTTGCCAACAGTCGCGTGTGTTACTGGATGCTTATCAGGATGATTTCTATTGAATTCGGTAGCAACTTCTCTGTGTGTAGCGCCCTGTCTTGCGTCACTTGAATGGATTAAACAAGCAGTATTCGTGGATTAGAAGATGGGAAACGGGAACATAGAATGCAGTATACTGTATATAAATTAGAAATTACGGATCACCTGAAGATCAGGGCCCCCATGTATTCTTGTTTTTTGCTTTACAGTACCAAATATAATAATAAATTAAATTGAATGCACGGTTAGGTCAACTGTACGTCCTTGACGATTGGTTAGGTTAAGTCGTGATATTTTCGTTAGTTTTAATGAAGATATCAATTGGTAATTGAGGCTTGGGGCCCTGATCTTCAAATGATCCGAAATTACAATAATCGTGATTGTATTTACGAAAGTAAATAAACCGAAGATAGTTAAAAATGTATTTAGTAATGTAGGCTACTGCACAGTTTGCCCAATTAGCAAGGCTGGAATCCTGAAACAAATATCGGTAAAAGAAAAATGAGAGAATGGCATTCATGATACACGAACGGAAAATTCTAGAGGGGAGAAAGGAATTTTCTTTGGGAATTCTTTAAATAAGTTGGAATGTTTATGAATTCAAGAACTGTCCATACGAATTGTTTTGTTATATTACAAGAACCAAACAATCAACTTTTTCCCTCGCATGTGATTTAACCGTAAATGCAAATTGTACTCGTCTTTCGTTATAAATAAAAAGGTCCTTTTAAAGAAGTTTTGTGTTTTAAGTTCAATTCTACTTTCATTTTTAACCTCCCAAACATCGCCACATTCTTCTTCTTCTTCTTCTTCTTCTTCTTCTTCTTCTTCTTGATATTAAAATAGGCAGTTTCTACTTTTTCCTTTAAATTTATTTCTTTAAATTCTTGATAAAGTTTCAACATTTATCGAATCTTTAACTGACAGTTTCATCAATTCTTTTTAACTTTAATATTTTAAGAATTACTTCCAGTACAATTCAATTAATCAAATAGGATAAAATATGACGAACTGCAAATTAATGGTATTATCCGAGTGGATTATTAAACATTTTAATGGAGAAGAAGACTGTAATTATTTATATAGTTCACTTTTCTACACACCCAAGCCTCCAAATAGCATATATGCACGTATATTAATGCTAATGTATCTTTAACTATTTACATTTGGATAACGTACCAAAATCTTACACTGTCAGAGGAAGGAAAATCATGGCATTATCTTCTATCAGTTACGGAATTTAATATGATTTACTTTCCATGATGACCTCGATAAAAGTTAATGAAAGCTAACGTCTTTTCTCTGAAGCATTTTTAATTAAGGATTCTCGGAAAGATAAATTTTAGTATGGCGAATCAAAGTCTTACAGTTTTCAAAACCTCGCGCTACAAGAGTTGAATCGATGGCAATGATACCCATGTGCCATTTCAGCTTTGTTTCTATATGTCACCTTTAGTCGAAATTGCGTTCTCTCATTGTTCTTTCTCTTTATGATTCCTGTGTCCCATTCGTCGAATAAAAAAAAAAAATTTGAGTCGAGTTTGTCTTCCACACGCCTGGTTGGTGACATCACCGCCCTTCTCAGTAACCCGTCGTGTGTATGGTTCAAGAACGCAAAACGGAATAAATAATTCCAACCAGCTATTTTGTTTTTCATTGTGTAGAAATTTCAAATAACTGTACTTTGTGCCATTTGGAGAAGTGTTTAAAAGCTTTATAACAGCAAGTTTTGTAAATGACAATGTTATAAACAAGCCTTTCTTCTATGCTCAGATATTTCATTTTCACCTGGTGTTTTTACTACCATACTACTATTTCCTCGCATTGCACTCTTCTCTTAACTCTGTAACCATATAAATATAGGTGCATACTCGCAGTTTCAGGACACCGATTTCAATGTTAGTTTGCCGTTTACTCACGGTCACCTCCAGACCAGTCTCAATTAACTTTCATTTCTAGGATATTTACGTTGCAATGTTTATTCAAATAAAGTAATTTGACAAACCAATAATGAATCATTGCCATGAACAAGTGTGTTTATTTTGTATCACTTTTATACTGTATTTTATGGCTTTGTTTATCATGTTCAGTAAAATCAAATTATATTACGACTCTTTTTACATTTCTGCGCCATTTCAAACCTCTGACTGGAATTATTATTCAATTCTTTTAAACAAAATTTCATCACTAGTTTCGTGTCGATGTTGTATCTGTTTTTCTACATTAATCAAAGTTTAATATTTTGCTCAAAATGTCCTACTTTTAAAGGGATCTCGTGTACTTTTAAAGTCATTATCCTTTGTCTTATTTCCATAACAAAATTAAACTATATTCCTATATACTCTTATTTCCATAATAACAAAAATAATAAATAATAAAATAAAACCAAATATATGCAAGGTCAAGGTATCTAAGATTGTTGATAAACTCAGTTCGCAAGGATATTAATATTTGATATTTAATTATATAATTATTTAATATTTAATCATATTTCAGCGTCTAATATCCCCAAAAAATATGGATATAATTTTAGCTGAATACCTATACGTAATTATGTGTAGTTATGTGAATGTGTAACCTTAGCTGAATAATCTGTATGTACTTTTCTCTCTCTGTCTCTATGTCTTTAAAACTAGTGTACATAACTTCACTACTCTACATTATCTAATAAGATTTACCATATAACTCCATTCTGCCAATAAAGCATAAAATTTGCTTGTTAATGGCAGTGTTGGGTTTGCTAAAAAGAGGAATTTATTAATAATACATATAAAATATAGTAGAAGTTTGACATAAATAAAAAACATAAGTTAAGTAGGATATAAATTCCAAGTAGGACTCGGGTAAATTGTAAAAAAGAATACGTGACTCCTTCCACGTACACATCCGATCAGATCTCAACATGATCTTACTAGAACACGTGACGTTTTTTATTTAACCAATGGGGTTGTGAGAATACGTCACGTGATGTCATACTATGAGTTCATCCAATTATGTATTCGTAAATAGTCTTAGTGTTCAAATAGTACTTGAAATAAATATAAAAATCATTTAATATTTTCAAATAGGTGACATAAGTTAATTAAATAATATAAAACAGTTAGGAATTTGGAAAACTCGTAAAATAGTGTATTTAAAGTTGTTTGTAAGTTCCAGGACCACGGTACAGAAAGTCTTAAAAACATTCTGCCGGGAGACGCAATCACAGATGGGAAGCCACGAACGAAACGAAACGAAAGAAGAGAGCGCACAAGAAGACCGGAGGATAGTCGGTAACAGCCAAGCAGAGGGAGAAGAGTCGCAGAACAAGAGAAGAAAAGAGTAGCATTAAATATAATCAGTTTCCCGAGCATATATCTATCTATCTATCTATCTATATATATATATATATATATATATATATATATATATATATATATATATATATATATATATATATATATATACTGCCTAGATCTGGTATTCATAAATAACACGAAATTAATTGTCGATATATGGCGATATATGCCGATATATGGCGATAACTTTAAAAGACAATACACATACGGAAGGAAGGAGCAAATTTGGGGTTTTTAACTTAAACTCCAAGACCAAATTGGGAAGAAATCAGTTCACACATGGCCCAAATAGAGTGGAGAACAGCTTTCGAGAATAAAACTGAGGAAATGCTAACAACCTTGGAAGAAAAGACGCTGAGAATTTTGGAAAAATATGCTCCGAAAGCACAGCCAAAAGGAAAGAGAAACTGGTTAGAGAGGCAAAAGAGAAGAATATTGCAAAAGAAAGAGAATAGCGACGAAGTTAGCTAATTGCGGAGACAACAATACTAGGAAAGTAATACAAGAAAAACTGGAGAGAATTGATTGGGAAATACAAACCCTGATAGAGGGCCATACAGAAAGGGAAGAGGGAAAGGCGGTTGAAACAATAAAGGAAAATCCAAAATACTTCTACAGCTGTGCGAAAAGGAAAACAAAAAAGCACGCTACAATCGGGCCCTTAAGGAAAGGAAATAATGAACTAACAGACAATCTAAAAGAAATATCTGAAACATTGAGAGCCCAGTATGAATCGGTTTTCAGTACCCCAAAAAATTACAAAGCGATACCTGACATAGAAGCATTCTTCGAAGAGAAATTGAAAGGAGAATGTATAACAGACTTTGATTTTACCCCAGAAGATGTAGTCGAGAGCTATAGGACAAATGAAATCACATTCAGCTGCAGGTCCGGACAAATGGAACGCACTATTAATTAAAACCTGTAAAAATGAAATAGCTACACCCTTATACTGGATATGGAGAAGATCCCTAGACACAGGGGAAATACCGAGCATCTTGAAAAGAGCAAGCATTGTCCCTATATATAAAGGCGGGGATAGATCTCAAGCAAAGAACTAGAGACCAGTGTCCTTGACGTCCCACCTCACCAAAATATTTGAAAGAATAGTCAGAGAGAAAATCTATGACTTCTTGGAGACATTGGAAAGATTCAACGAAAATCAGCACGGATTCCGATCAGGAAGATCGTACCTATCACAACTTATAGAGCATTATAACAATGTCCTAGATGCACTTGAAGGCAACGAAAACTATGATGTCATATACACGGATTTTGGTATAGCTTTCGACAAATGCGATCATGGTATAATAGCACATAAAATGAAACATATGGGAATAGCAGGCAAAGTGGGAAAATGGATCTACAACTTCCTCAGTAAACGACTACAGGTGGTCAAGATTCAAGGGATGTCATCATCCGAATCAGAAGTACGCAGCTCAGTACCACACGGTACAGTGCTGGCCCCACTCCTGCTCATTATCATGCTAACAGACATAGACAGTGGAGTAAACAGCAACAGTATAGTAACATCATTTGCGGACGATACAAAGATCAGCAGAAAAATCAGCGATGCAAACGAAGCGGAGGCCTTGCAGAGGAACACGAACAAAATATACAAATGGTCAGAAGACAACAATATGACATTTAACACCGAGAAATGTCAGCTCTTGAGATATAGTAGAAATGAGGAACTTAAACAGACTGCATATTATGCCCCAGATAGACAAGAAATTCAGAGAAGCACGAAAGCGGTTGACTTGGGGGTAATAATGACCGATGATGCCAAATTCGAAACACAAAATCAGATAGCAATAAACAAAGCAAAAGGAGTCGCGGGACAGGTACTAAGAACGTTCAAAAGGAGGGACAAGACAGTAATGATTCCCCTGCTGAGAACACTGATTATACCAAAGCCTGAATACTGCTCAGTTTTGACGTCCCCATATAAAAAGGAAGAAATTAATAAACTAGAAGAAACGCAGACATTTCACAGCCAAGATTGATGGCTGCAAAGAACTCAACTACTGGGAAAGACTACGTAAACTAAATCTGTACTCCCTGGAAAGAAGAGAGAGGTATACCATACTCTACATATGGAAAATGATCGAAAACTGGTACCAAACCTCAAACTAAACCCCATTACCATCCAAACAACGCTGGAAAATAGGAAAGGCAGAATGTGTAGTATTCCCAAATTAAAGGCTCGACAAGGGACCTTCTCATCTCTGAAGAAAAATAGCTTGATTGTCAGGGGGCCAAGAATTTTCAACCAGTTTCCAAAGGACCTCAGAAACGTTACAGGGGTCAAAGTTGAAGTCTTCAAGAGAAGACTAGATGCCTGGCTCAGGACGGTACCTGATGAGCCGGGTGTACCTGGATATGTACGGTAGAGCGCGCAAGAGAGCAACTCACTTCTCCACCAAGCCAGGACTAGAGGCGGGGCCACCAGCTTAACCTCCGTGTGAAGAGAGACCAACGCACAAAACAACATAAGGTAAGGTTCATAAGGTGTATATATATATATACATATATATATATATATGTTCCCCACTACCCAGTTTAGCTAATAACTTGCTGTCTTGTAACTTTAATGCATACTTCCTTACTATGGAATCTAATTGCATTGTACATGCTTCACGAAAGTCATCATTGTAGTCAAGAACTTCACAAAAAAAAAAAACGTCTTTTGAGTCAGCCCTAGTTTCATTTTGGTTAATGCTATGATACTTCCCGTGTACTTTGCAGATGGTTCACCCTCAGTGCTTGTAGCTTTCCTTTTCATTGCTCTTTTCTGTGCCCTATCTACTGACTTCCTGTTGAATTTCAGTTTACATAAGTTGTGCCATTTTGCCTTCTTCTGAATGAAAGTTTGTTCCATACTATCTCTTTCATCTAATCTCTGTAGCTCAATTTTCATGGAAAGTTATTTAAGTCATGCAGTTTCATAATGTTCTGCATAACTGACTTATAATGAGAATCAATGTCTTTTTGGTTGTTGTCATCCACTGGGCACCGAAGTAGCTCATCTTTTATTTCCTGACACAACACACAGAGATTCCAATCTGTTTTTGATGGTGGACCTCTTTCGTGACTTGCGGGCCTAGGTGTTATCAGCTTCAAGGATTTAGATATCTCGATCAACTGAACACAATGTGCCTGAAACAAAACGAAATGTATGTAAGATATTCAATAAGCACTTTGGACTAGTTCAGTATAGTAATATCATCAAGAACAAGGGAAGTAAATATTAGCAGTAGAAGAATACAATGTGATAGCATAATGAGAAACAAAATCCATATGACAACCTGTTAGTAATCGTTACATCATAATAACAAGCAAAGCAAAGCATAAACACGCAAAATAGAGTTACCAAAACATGTACCTCCAAACTTAGTCTAACATCGCGTTTATAGCCAAAGTACCAATATTACAATAACAAAATGGATGTATAAAAAATTTGTTCCATGTACATTCGTGGTCTGCATATTTAATCAACCAATTATATTAAAAATATTTTAAAGACATATTTTGTACAAAATACCACCTCAATGAAAATTGCTGTCAGCCATTTTGAAAAATGGCTGCCACACCATATATAGAAGTTCTATCACGTGGCTACCCTTCCTAAAACTATGCCAAGTTTCATGCTTGTATGTAAATTTGCACAATTCGTTGCCAAAGAGTCACATATCGACCTAACTAATATGTGTGTGTGTGTGTGTGTGTGTTAATATATGTTACTTTCTGTATACTTATTGTATACCTTATATATGTAGCAAAGAACAATAAATTATTTTTTTTATTATTACGAGAACTGATGAGAATAAATTGATTCGTAGCACCATTATAGTTCATATGAATTACAGCAATATTATGAATACATTTGTCACAACAGCACAATACAATACAGTAAACTTCAACAGATATCTCACATATTTTCCCTTCGATTCTCTCTCTCTCTCTCTCTCTCTCTCTCTCTCTCTCTCTCTCTCTCTCTCTCTCTCTCTCTCTTCACACACACACACGTGTAATAATGTTTTACTGCTTTTTATATTTAATAAATGGGCATCAGTTCTTACGGAACTATTATCAACATTATGCGTAATGCAAAGCAGACTATTCGTCTCTCAGCGCAACGAATAATTGCAAAGGCCTCAGTAATTTATTTTGTGAAGGTAATAATGTTTTACTGCTTTTTATATTTAATAAATGGGCATCAGTGACCTCGACGGAATGACGTCGCACACAATAATAATCTCAGCTCCTCTGTTCTTTATAAATCACACGGACGAGTCAACTTTACATAAGGCTTCTGCTTATACCGTACAATCAACGAAGTTAACCATCTTTTAATGAATGTCTTCCCCATGTTAATTATTAATTCTCATTCTTAGAAGTTCAGTGACAGCAAAGGCTTAAAGAACATATTTCACTCAAATTTTATTTCAGAGAGATAAACCCCAAAACAGTGTCTCCAGGGTGTATATATATATATATATATATATATATATATATATATATATATATATATATATATAATACTCTGGTTACTCCAGTTCTCGCTTCCACTTAAATTGTTCATTCTGGTGAAGGTCAGTCTTGTCGTCCCACCTTGGACAACAGCTTAATATGGAATCCAAACTACAATTGGCCAGAGAAGTTTGAAATCACAAAGTCTGAGCTGGGACGGGACTCGATCCCGTAGCCTCCAACTTAGCAGACTAACGGCCAATAGACCAACAATACATATATATATATATATATATATATATATATTACTTTATGTTAGTTATAATACAAAATTGCCCCACCAGGATTTGAACCCGAGACCCCTTGATCGAATCATGGTGGGGGCAATTTTGTATCATACAAAACCACGCGTGTTCATACGTGTTATATATATATATATATATATATATATATATATATATATATATATATATATAGAGGATAGTAAAGACGGGTCTTCATCGTGACACCATCTTCACAAGGTTGATAAAGTATGCATAAGACACCCCCGAAACGGGAAAGGAATTGGGGGGTGGACAAGTCACATCTTCCCTACCTTGAAACGAGAGAAAGTAGGATCAAAAAACAACTTTACACAACAACAAAACTAACAAATATAAAATAAAAACAACATTAAAAATTAAAAGGACAAAAATAATAACAAAATTGAGGGACAACTTTAATAACTCCTTATTTAACAATACAACAATCGCAGAATTAAACAAAAGTTAACAAAATTTAACTTTTTTTTATAAAATTTAAAACTAACAGAATTTAAAACAGTAAATTTAAGAATAATGAAACAAATAAAAATTAAATAAAAATTTAAAAAATTAAAAACTTTATAAAAAAAAAATTATGGTCCAAAACTACACATTTTAATTTTAATTTTAAAGTTCAAAATAGTAATTTTTGGTGTCAAATTATGAAGCGTGAAATTAAATACATTTTTAATGTAATTTTGTATTCAATGTATTGAATGCGAGATGTGTAAACATTTAGTTTATATGAAAAATAGACAAATACACCTTCATATATATATATATATATATGGTCATTTTTGGTGTTCAATATCCGTAGAATATACATATTGTATAAACAAAAGTTTGGAATAATTCTTCCATGAAATAATATTTACTTTTTACTATTATTACTACTACTACTACTACAACAACTACTACTACTAGATGATAATAATAATAATAATAATAATAATAATAATAATAATATTAATGGGCTTTATTTCACTAAATAATATTTGTATAAAATGAATGCACATTCATACATCATTAAGTCTATTCAAATTTCAATATTTAACAATAATTCCTTTGTTAAATATCCACGGGACTCCAATACATACGAGTACATAGTACACGTCCCGTAAGATTATTATAAAAGGCTTTTGTACCATGTCAAACGTAAAAGTCATCCTAAGTGCGAGTGTTGAGCACCAAATCTCAGCAGCGTTAAAGAGAAATGTCAACATATTTCTGTGTTTTCATTAAACCTTAACAAGAGTTTAATTAAGTGTTAAAATACTTTTAACGACCGCTAATTGCATCTCGTACGACCATGAGCTTCATCCTAAAAATAGGCGGAAGATTAACTCTTTTTTTTCTGCTATCATAAAATGTAATTTCAAGTCTGAAATTGTAAAGAAGGGGTAGGAATAATAAAATGGAGTCCTTTGAGTTCCAGTTTTTTTAAATTCCGGTTCTATCCAGATAATTCCTGCGTACACTCCTAGACTCTCTCTCTCTCTCTCTCTACTATATATATATATATATTATATATATATATATATATATATGATGAATAAAACCACGAAGGAAAAAAGAAACACAAACGGGTGCTCAAGCGCTTTCGTCTAATGACGAAAGCGCTTGAGCACCCGTTTGTGTTTCTTTTTTCCTTCGTGGTTTTATTCATCATAAATACTTTTCACGTGTCACTTTCGTGAAATAATTTTTCATATATATAATATATATTATAATATATATATATATATAAAATAATGTTTCGGACCAACAAGGACCCTAGGATCCACTCATGGCTGGTCTATCTAATCGTATTTGTAATTTTGTATTGCGCATGTCCTCTGTGGTGGAGGAGGGGACCTACAATTTTACGTGGGTTCCGAACCACAAAAACCTTAATTTTATTACCTTAAACTATACCTAATCTAATAACATATGCATCTAATCGATATATATATCTATAGACTATATATATATTGTAATGAAAGGGTTGGTTTAACCTCCTTCGCAAGGAGGGATCACTACATAGTCTGGACGCAGTTGGACGGTCTTCCATCCAACTACTATCCGACCCAATGTCGTTTAACTTCGCTGATCAACGGGAAGTGGTGTTACGACATTGGTTACGACGTAGTCCGATATATATATATATATATATATATATATATGATGCACACCCACAAGGAAAAGGAAAAGCGATTCCAAGGCCTCCAGTACTCCGGATCTTTTAAACTATTTCCCCCCCCCGAACATACTCTTTTCAACAATCACCACTCCAATGTTGATCTTTTCAACTATATCCCCTCCACCCACAGTTTAAACTCTGCAAATTAACTAAAATAAGATAAGAAAACAATAACAACAAATTTATTATTTATCGTGATAAAGGAGCTGCGGGAAATTATAGGCCAATCAGTTTAACGTCTGTTGTAGGTAAGCTACTGGAATCAATAATTAGGGATCGTATAGTCGAACACTTAGAATTGCATAACTTAGAAATACGCAGCACGGTTTTAGGCAAAACAAATCTTGCTTAACTAATCTTTTAGAATTTTCTCAAAGCGCGGTTGACGTTTACGATAGTCATCGTGCGGTTGATGTAATGTATTTAGATTTTCAAAAGGCGTTTGACACCGTACAGCACAAAAGACTCATTGAAAAAACTAAGGCTCATGGAATCAGGGGTGTAGTAATAAATTGGATAGAAGAGTGGTTGCGAGGTAGGAAACAGAGGGTGGTCGTTGATGGAGCGGAGTCGTGTTGGGCTAATGTAGCGAGTGGCGTTCCTCAGGGTTCTGTATTGGGCCCCTTGCTTTTTCTTATATATATTAACGATTTAGATGTCTGCCTTGTCAGTACAGTTTCAAAGTTTGCGGATGACACGAAGCTGGGTGGTAGGGCGATTAATGACGAAGATAGAAGTAAAATCCAGGAAGATCTGAATAAAATCGTAGATTGGTCAGTCACATGGCAAATGAGATTTAACGTCGATAAGTGCAAAATTTTACATATAGGTTCGCGTAACGGTAATTTTGCGTATAGTATGTCAGGGACGGAGTTAACAGGCGTAGAGCAGGAAAAAGATTTAGGAGTTATAGTCACTGGTGATTTAAAAGTAGCGAAACAAAGTACAGCAGCGGTCAATAAAGCGAACAAAGTGTTAGGTTTTATAGCTCAAAATTTTGAGTACAAATCGCGCGATATTATAGTTCCTCTTTATAAATCATTAGTTAGACCCCATTTGGAGTAGGCGATCCAATTTTGGAATCCGCATATGCGCAAAGATATAGACAAACTCGAAAGAGTTCAAAGACGAGCAACTAAGATGATTCCGTCGCTTAGGTCAAAGTCGTACGAGGATAGGCTTAAGGAGTTAAAATTGACTACACTCGAGACTAGAAAGCTAAGGGGTGATTTAATCCAGGTTTTCAAAATGATGAATGGGTTCGATAATGTAGATAGAGATAGGTTTTTCGAAACATCTCAATATAATAGGACAAGAAATAACGGGTGTAAGTTGACAAGTAGAAGGTTCGAGACAGCAGTTGCCAAAAACTTTTTTACGCATAGAATAGTAAATAGGTGGAATAGTTTGCCGGTAGAAGTAATTAGTAGCACGTCTATAAACATGTTTAAAAATCGATTAGACGCATATGTTGATAGATTGGGTATAGTTTAAGGTAGTAAAATTAAGGCTTTGTGGTTCGGAACCCACGTAAAATTGTAGGTCCCCTCCGCCACCACGGAGGACATGCACAATACACAATTACGAACACAGTTAGGTAGACCAGCCATGAGTGGATCCTAGGGTCTTTGTTGGTCTGAAACATTATAACATTATAACATAACATAACATATAATAAATAGAGAACCATTATTTACATAGGATAAAATATTTTAATATGTTCACATAAGTTATTAAAAGCATTTCGATTAAATCTATCGCGCCACATAAATTCTTGCAGGTACCAGTGTAAGAAATCGCGCTTGCATCCTATCATTTCTTTAATGCGTTGTTTATGCTTGTGCCAGTAAGATTCTATGTGCTGCGTATGTACACCGTTTGGCTCAACAAAATTAACACTGTGATTTACAGTCCGGTGCTGGAATCCTAACCCTTGAATGCCGTGATAAGCCCTCCATTCATCGGAATGTAGGATTGATGGGAATGGGTTTTTCTGGTGTATTTTGGTGCTTTATTCAAATCTGACCTTCATTTCTTGCGCAAATGAATTATTGAATGCCCGGTTAGGTCAACTGTACGCCCTTGAATGGCCTTGATGATTGGTTAGGTTGTGATATTTTCGTTAGTTAGGTTAAGATGTGATATTTTCATTAAAACTAACGAAAATATCACGACAACCTAACCAATCATCAAGGGCGTACAGTTGACCTAACCGGACATTCAATTAACCTAACCTGACATTCAGTAATTCATTTGCGCAAGAAATGAAGGTCAGATTTGAATAAAACACACCAAAATACACCAAGAAAAACTATTCTCATAATCGACCCGCAGGTGTAAAAAGAATAATTACCACCATACTATTTCAATCGATTTTAATCGGTTGGAAAATTGCTTATATCTCCGTTAATATCAATTTGCCCAAGAAATACCATAGAAGAAAATAGATTCAGATTTAAATTCTACATAAGAAAAACTCTTTCCAACAATCACCACCCCAATGTTGATCTTTTCAACGATGAGTAAAACCTGTTAAATTATCTCCCCCCTAATATTGACCTTTTAAACTATGTCCCCTCTCTCTGAAGCTGGGGGGAAATAGTTTAAAAGATCCAGTACTCCTCTTCATTCCCTGAAGAGGTGTCCTGTTGAATACACGAAAGGCTTTCGAATCGCTTTTCCTTTTCCTTGTGGGTGTGCAGCAATTTATTTATTTCACGTGTTTAATTGTGAAATAGTCAGCCCATATATATATATATATATATATATATATAGGTGCTGGTTAAGTGTGCGGTCTACCTACGATTGGTTAGGTTTAATCATGATATTTTCGTTAAAACTAACGAAAATATCATGACTAAACCTAACCAATCGTCAAGGGCGATTGACAATGGGATGTAAACAAACAATTAGTAAACAAGATAGGAAGCTATAATTAAAAGGTAGACCGCCGAATCGTAGGTAGACCGCATACTTAACCAGCACCTATATATATATATATATATATATATATATGGGCTGATTCTGTTCTTCTAATTCTTATGAAATACTAGTTAGTCCTAAACTAATTTTTTTCAACTAACTTAAACTAATATCCAAACTCTTTTGGATATTTAAATAACTTTCCAGTTAATTCTACAGGGTGGCCAGAATTAAAGTTAAAGTTTCAGTTTAAGATTTTTAAAGTTAATTTTAGAAACATTTTGACTTAAATCCCTACTGTTTTTATACTTGAATTTCAAGTACTTGTACACAAACTTAAATTTTAAAAAAGTAATTGAATTTTTGTCTTATTCTGCTCACTCTGTATTTTCTACTCCATTTGCCTTAATATTCCCACTCCGTATATATATATATATATTAGGGCGCTGCCCCTTGCGCAGCAAAAGCCCCTCGAAACACAACTTTCGGGGGGGGTGGGGGGGGAGGACTGAGAGTGGCGAGTGTGTTACTAAAACCTTCACTGGTTCTTCCTTAATGCTTTAATGCTTTAATACTTTACCTAAAATGTGGGTCAAGTTACTCTAGTCGTTTAGGGGTGTATAAACAAACATAGAATATCATCAGACATCATCAGATATCATCAGACATCAGACATCATCATCCCCTACATTTATAAATAAGATACACAATATATATATATATATATATATATATATATATATATATATATATATATATGGTAATTGAGAAAGCACGTAGCATCGTGAAAAAAGTGTTTTCGTTCTCTCATTGCTAAATGTCAAGTGAAAATAAATGCAAAATCTTTTGAAACACTTTTGAAATGTTACTCTTATACTCGTATTTAGGATCATAATTTCAATTTTTCTGGTTTTTGGTTTACTGAAGATTATGGCTTATATTTAATATCTTTTAACTTTTTTTTTTTTTTTACGGTTATTAAATCCTACATCACTTTACTAAATAACTATTCACACTTCACCAAACTTTACAATTAGTGATGAAAAGATTCACTGCAAATCGAGTGAAGTGTCGAAATGTTATTTTAAAATCTTTAAATATATTGTGATATAACTAGGTCATAAATCTATCTGAATAAAGCTTTGAAGTGAATATAACTAACTGATTGATTACTATATATATATATATATATATATACACACTCGTGTGTGTGTATATATATGAAGTTAAGATAGCTGTTTCCTGAAACAAGGAATAAAATAATTATTTTGAAGGGAAAATGTTTCATGGTTAAATTTACAAGTAAATTACGCGAGATGTCGTGAGTGATGCGACGTTTCGAATCCACAGCGAGGTTATTTCTTCCTTCGCGTCGTACCTATTTCTCACATGATCCGGAAAAACTACACAAAGAGTGTCCCAAGCCAATCTGAGAAATGGGGAGGGGGATACAGTGACGAGCCCGCTGCACGTAATATATTTAGTTCGACCCAGTTCTCTTTGCCGTTATTGTACATCTCACTGACCCCCCCCGTTGGAAGAAGAATGTAAAAAGGAACAATCAACCAACCAATCGCGATCTCGTAAAGAACTTTCACGATTTGAGATTCTCCTTTGATGCACGCAAATACCATTTCCTCGGAATAAGATAGGATCAACTGCCAAGTCGATTAATAAAACTAATCATCAAGACCTACGTTACAGAGTTACAGAGTTGCAGCCTAACAAAGACCCTAAAAATCTAGTCCAAGAATGAAATTGAGAAAAAAGCAACTGAAAATAATGAATAATGAAAACTGATACCATACTTACACTCATGGACGTGTAAAACCTTAACACAATAATAGTGGTAGCAGGAAAGTATAGAACAGAAAGGAAGGCTCTTTCCCTCCTTCGCCAGCTACTGCTGACAGAAAATTGTTGTGAAAGGAGATTTATACGAAAGTAGGAAAAAGTATAATGAAACGAATAGCTTCAGAGTTCATTCATACTATGTGTACACTTATCTCGTGTACGTACCCAGATACATATTAGAGGATAGTGGAAAATTAAAGACAACATGAGACACTAAAGTACTTAATCTAATCTACACCATGCATTTTTTTTAAACAATTTTTAACAATTTATTTATTATACAGGGTGTCTCAAAAGTCACTATCTATTTCGGTGACATTAGATGTTTTTTTTAAAAATGCTATGCTGGCATAAAGATATGTACTTCTGGTGCAAATTTGTGTATTTAAAAAAAGTTAATTGGTTTATTATCTTGACATGCTTGAACAATTCCTCGAACCTCAACTTCTTACAGATGGCATTCTTGACACAGTAGTTTTTCAGCAGGATGGAGCACCGTGCCATTATGCAATAATTGTACGTGATTATCTTGACAGACGCTTCCCCGGTCGCTGGATTGGTCGTGGAGGAACACAACCATGGGCAGCACGTTCACCCGATTTAACACCATTAGATTTTTTCGCCTGGGGTTTCATTAAGTCTAAGGTGTACACTGGTAGAAGAATTAGTGATGTAGCCGAACTTCGAATCGTATTACCGATGCAGTTCAGAAAATAACACCTCAATGCTGGAAAGTGTGTTCCGGGAAACAACTTATCGCTTTGAGCTCTGTAGAGACACTGATGGTCGCCATGTGGAGACAGATAAATAAATAGCACTAATTCTTTGTGGCACTTACTTTGAAATAAATATATTTTTCATGTCTTAAACCAGTTTTTCGTAATTCCCATTATTTTTCAAAATAGATAGTGACTTTTGAGACACCCTGTATAAAAGAAATTATCATTTCATCGCTGCATCATTTTTTCGAGGAATGCCAAGGTCATCGTGCTAAGAGACTTGCTTTTAAAAATTAATCGTTTACATTGCCATTTTTCCCTCTGGAATTACTTAAATAAGGGAGCACCGATCCTGAGGCACCTCCCGCTGGCCAGTACCCCTCATCTCACCCCCCTCTTTTAAGAACTAACCCGACAGTGTACATATATGTATGTTTTCCCTTTTTTAACGAAATTTTGTTAGACACTATTTAAAACTAAAGTTCAACTCTAGCTAAGTAGCTTTTCTGAATTTGAATATGTCTGTTCGGAGGTTTTGAATCCAGAGAATTCCCATCAAACTTCCTATCAACTGAGAACCCCCAGTACTCTGAAGCCAGACCCGATTATCGTCTCCTGCTACATTTATTGCAAAAGGGAACCTCACTACTTCTATATAATATACCGCGATTCTCCTAAAAAGTACTAACAATCTTCAACTGCATATCCAAGTAGCATCCCCGAAATTAAAAAAATATATTCGGAGGTTTTGACTCCTGAGAAATCCCATCAAGCTTCCCTTCTCTGCTAATGGGATATCATCATCTGAGAACTTCCATACTCTGAAACCAGACCAGACCAGCGCCTCGTGCTACATTTATTAACAAAGGGAACATTACTACTTCTACTCTGTCTTGAGTAGCTCTCCCTGCAAGCAGCTCCCTTTACAATGACAAGAAAAAAAAATAGGAGCAGAATGAAGAAAGAAGTGAGTAGAGGAGGTGGCTTCCCAAAATAATTTAATATAGCTATTTGGAGGGTTTCATTCCCAAGAATTTCCAGCTATTAGAAACATAAAAAAAAAGTAAAAGAAAAACTATCATTTGAGAATTCCTAGATTTGTGCCAGATTCTACCAAAAGTTTTTGATATGTCTAGCGCAATAGCAAAGGTTTCACAGAAATCCCGAAAGGAAGATGACCAAGAGTCAGAGACATATGTAAGATCGCCAGTAGAGCGTCCCTTACGGAACCCATACTGACGATCTGAAAGAAGATTGTGAGAAGAGAGGTGTTTAAGAATGTTCCTATTAAGAATAGATTTAAAAACTCTGGGAAGGCAAGAAATCAAAGCAATTGGACGATAGTTGGAGGGTTGAGAGCGGTCACCCTTCTTTGGAACAGGTTGAATGAAAGTGAACTTCCAGCAGGAAGGAAAAGTACCAAATGAAAGACCAAGACGAAAGAGTTTACCTAGGCAGGGTGTCAGCAAAGAAGCACAGTTCTTGAAAACAACAAGAAGGACACCATCAGGGCCGTACGCTTTCCTAGAGTTGAGCCCAGATGGGACAGGAAAAACAACTTTGGAAGAGATTCTACTGTAATTTCAGACATAATTAAGTTAGAGGGAGGAGGATATGGGGGAACAGCACTGGAATCGTACAGTATTGAGTTGGAGGCGAAAGTTTGAGCGAAGAGTTCAGCTTTATCAGAAGAAGGGACGGCAACTGAGCCGTCAAAGTGGATAAAAGGAGAGAAAGAGAAATAAAGTTGTTGGAGAGGTTGTTAGCTAGATTCAAGAAAGAGCGAGAAGACTTAGAATTGCATAGGTTTTCACATTTTCGTCTAAGGAACTAATTTTCTGCGAGTCGAAGAACAGATTTTGCATGATTCCGGGAAGAAACATAAGTTAAATAAGAGACGGAAGTTGGATGGCGACGGTAGCTTTTGAAAGCCTCCTTTCTGTTGCGGATAGCAGTAGATCAAACAAAGTTAAACCAAGGTTTTTTGCATTAGTAGCAGGAATAAAATATGAAATGTACGCCTCCATGCCCGAGATAATCACCTCTGTGATGCGTTCAGCACACTCGGAGAGTTCCCGGCCACGAAAGCAGTAATCATTACATGAGCAAAGAAGTACTGCTTAAGGGCCTTCCAATCAGCGGCGCCAAAGTACACAAAGGCATCTCCTCTCAGAAGGATCCAAAGGCCGAATTGGAGCGATACGACAGGAAACAGGCATAACAAGTTATAGCGTAGTCTAACGTAACTTATTTAGAACAAACTGGGCGTTAACAGTAATCTAATCAAACGTGAATAGTATAACCATGTATAACTTAAACGCGAATAGAAATAGATCTTTTGGGAGTAATTCTATTTAAAATTTCCACTTGGTGATTCGTCTTCTTGGAATGGAAACAACAAAATGAGAAGGAATTTACTGCATAATACTTCAACACAATTATTCTTCGGTGCCTTAGTAGCACTGTTATTTGGATATAAATGTGTTACGCTTCAGTAAATGTATGAAATGAAAGGTATGAGAGTTCGTTTGCATTCCGATACACTTTCCTTTGCTATCTTTCTCTCTTACAAATTTTCGGTTTCTTGAGCTATTCTACAGTGGATTTTAGAGTCTTTTTTAGTCTGTAGTGTTATAGTTCTCAACATTTCAAATATGAAGAAAAAACAAAAGAGGCTCTGCTTCCTCGCCTCTATAACCCTCACACCCCTCATCTATTCCTCTCTCCATGAGTGCCAACTCCCCTACAAATCGCGGAGCTATTGAAGAATCTCTGCTTCCTCGCCTCTATAGCCCTCACACCCCTCATCTATTCCTCTCTCCATGAGTGCCAACTCCCCTACAAATCGCGGAGCTATTGAAGAATAGGGACCCCAGCCTTCTTTAGTTAGCTTTATAAGGCTAACTAACGAAAATATCATGACCTAACCTAACCAATCGTCAAGGGCGTACAGTTAACCTAACGATTGGTTAGGTTAGGTCGTGATATTTTCATTAGTTAGCCTTATAAGCCTAACTGAAGAAGGCTGGGGTCCCTATTCTTCAATAGCTCCCAAATCGCTAGTTCTACTTTTCCTTCCTTCCAGTTCTATTATTTTTTGCTCAGTCTAATGTCACCCTAAAACAATATGAAAGGAAAAAAGACTTCTTATTGTGTGCCAAAACTGAAGAAACTAAGTTAAATGTTCAGAATGTTCGTCAATCAACCAAAGATATATTTAAAAGACAACACCTAAAATTAATTATGTAAATAAATACGTAAACATAATGTAAATTTTTTTTATAAATAAAGTAAACGCTAGTTATATTATTATATTTTCATCATACTCTCTCAGACCTAATCTCAATTCCTACAATTTTTCACTTAAATTTAGTCTTTTCATCACTAGTATTATTAATGTTTTACCAAATTGTAATTTAATAGCCCAAGTTTTGTTTTCGGATCACCTGAAGATCAGGGCCCCCAGCCTTCTTTAGTTAGCTTTATAATGCTAACTAACGAAAATATCACGATCTAACCTAACCAATTGTCAAGGGCGTACAATTGACCTAACGATTGGTTAGGTTAGGTCGTGATATTTTCGTTAGTTAGCCTTATAAGGCTAACTAAAGAAGGCTGGGGGCCCTGATCTTCAGGTGATCCTTGTTTTCGACTGTTTTTATTTTAGATTCACGTAATTTCCAAATATGATTATCTTATTCCGACTTATAATTGATAACGAAGATAGGGAAATTCCCGAAGCGTTTATCAAGTCAAAAAAAATTGTTTATAAGAATCATCTTGGCAATTATCTTCATATTTAAGTTGAGGTTCCCAACCGAAGGACAAATCCATTACGGATATATATATATATATATATATATATATATATATATATGCTCTCAGTGTAGCTAACGTTTACAAATAGCACAAAAAGTTTAAAAATGAAGAAACATTTGCTCGTACCAGAAATAGAATCTGATAATTTCGTCCGTCTCCGAACGCGCGTAGTTCCATTTCAGAGATTTATACATATTGCAAAAACACACCCTCCTTTTAAGCGCTCCAACCAACTACTGACTCATGGTAACAGATTTTGCTTCAAACTGCAGACGTCAGAGGGCAGGAAGATTCACATATGTAAACGGTTATTTCTTATTTGCATTCATTTGTCCGTAGCAATAAAATTATCGATACTTTTTGATCACTCCTCGTGTGTATATATATATATATATATATATATATATATATATATATATATATATATATATATATATATATATATATAAAGAGAGAGAGAGAGAGAGAGAGAGAGAGAGAGAGAAATTTTCACAAAGAAATGATAATAAAAGACATGCTAATATCTCTCCCAAGAACAATATAACAAAATACAGGGTGATTCACTCGCTGGTAGCCCCACAGATATATTAGCAATACTCCGGGGGTACCAGCGAGTGAATCACCTTGTAGTTTGTATAATTAAATTAAGTTTTATGTATTCCAACATTTGTATAAATTATTTTCAATATCAGCTAATTTTTCTGATTACCTAAATATGCATTCTGAGTGGCATCATTTATGATTTGCTGAATATGAGCGTTTCTTAATCTCTCTTAAAATGAAGTTAAAATGAGCGTTTCTTAATCTCTCCTAAAATGAAGTTTCTTAATATCTCTTAAAATGAAGTTAAAATGAGCGTTTCTTAATCTCTCTTAAAATGAAGTTTCTTAATCTCTCTTAAAATGAAGTTAAAATGAGCGTTTCTTAATCTCTCTTAAAATGAAGTTAAAATGAGCGTTTTTTAATCTCTCTTAAAATGAAGTTAAAATGAGCGTTTCTTAATCTCTCTTAAAATGAAGTTAAAATGAGCGTTTCTTAATCTCTCCTAAAATGAAGTTAAAATGAGCGTTTCTTAATCTCTCTTAAAATGAAGTTAAAATGAGCGTTTCTTAATCTCTCTTAAAATGAAGTTAAAATGAGCGTTTCTTAATCTCTCTTAAAATGAAGTTAAAATGAGCGTTTCTTAATCTCTCCTAAAATGAAGTTAAAATGAGCGTTTCTTAATCTCTCTTAAAATGAAGTTTAAATGAGCGTTTCTTAATCTCTCTTAAAATGAAGTTAAAATGAGCGTTTCTTAATATCTCTTGAAATGAAGTTAAAATGAGCGTTTCTTAATCTCTCTTAAAATGAAGTTAAAATGAGCGTTTCTTAATCTCTCTTAAAATGAAGTTAAAATGAGCGTTTCTTAATCTTTCTTAAAATGAAGTTTCTTAATATCTCTTAAAATGAAGTTAAAATGAGCGTTTCTTAATCTCTCTTAAAATGAAGTTTCTTAATCTCTCTTAAAATGAAGTTAAAATGAGCGTTTCTTAATCTCTCTTAAAATGAAGTTTCTTAATCTCTCTTAAAATGAAGTTTCTTAATCTCTCTTAAAATGAAGTTAAAGTGAGCGTTTCTTAATCTCTCTTAAAATGAAGTTAAAATGAGCGTTTTTTAATCTCTCCTAAAATGAAGTTAAAATGAGCGTTTCTTAATCTCTCTTAAAATGAAGTTAAAATGAGCGTTTCTTAATCTCTCCTAAAATGAAGTTAAAATGAGCGTTTCTTAATCTCTCTTAAAATGAAGTTTAAATGAGCGTTTCTTAATCTCTCTTAAAATGAAGTTAAAATGAGCGTTTCTTAATATCTCTTGAAATGAAGTTAAAATGAGCGTTTCTTAATATCTCTTGAAATGAAGTTAAAATGAGCGTTTCTTAATCTTTCTTAAAATGAAGTTTCTTAATATCTCTTAAAATGAAGTTAAAATGAGCGTTTCTTAATCTCTCTTAAAATGAAGTTTCTTAATCTCTCTTAAAATGAAGTTAAAATGAGCGTTTCTTAATCTCTCTTAAAATGAAGTTTCTTAATCTCTCTTAAAATGAAGTTAAAATGAGCGTTTCTTAATCTCTCTCAAAATGAAGTTAAAATGAGCGTTTCTTAATCTCTCTTAAAATGAAGTTAAAATGAGCGTTTTTTAATCTCTCCTAAAATGAAGTTAAAATGAGCGTTTCTTAATCTCTCTTAAAATGAAGTTAAAATGAGCGTTTCTTAATCTCTCCTAAAATGAAGTTAAAATGAGCGTTTCTTAATCTCTCTTAAAATGAAGTTAAAATGAGCGTTTCTTAATCTCTCTTAAAATGAAGTTAAAATGAGCGTTTTTTAATCTCTCCTAAAATGAAGTTAAAATGAGCGTTTCTTAATCTCTCTTAAAATGAAGTTAAAATGAGCGTTTCTTAATCTCTCCTAAAATGAAGTTAAAATGAGCGTTTCTTAATCTCTCTTAAAATTAAGTTAAAATGAGCGTTTCTTAATCTCTCTTAAAATTAAGTTAAAATGAGCGTTTCTTAATTTCTCTTAAAATGAAGTTATCATCTGAAGTTTGAGGTGTTTTAAACGATAATAGCTAAATGCTTTGGGTTTCACGTTCATACCCGACTAGGTTGAAGCTCAGGAAATTCACTGTATAAACACATTGGGAAATACATTCTATTTTATCAAATAAACCTTTTTAGCAAATGCGAACTGTAAGATAAATATATAATTTATAATCATTTAATAATTAGTAATAATAATAATGATGAAATTAGCGAAATGTTAATTATCTAATCTTTGGAAGCACTTCATCACAATAACAACAACTGCGTTCAGAACGAAAAATTCTCACCTTATCGTCCTATAAATAACTCTAGAAGAGAAATCTTTTGCTTCAGAGTGGAATGTTGTTACTGTAAAACCTTTGCGGCGATCGATCCACCTACTTTTAAGGTAAACAACTTGTTTTGTTGTTGTTGTTGTTGTTGTTGTAATAAATATAATGACATATTTGTGTAAGACAGAAACTACAAAATCTACAGTATTGTAGATGGCAGCATATTAAACTAATCAACAAAATAGACAAAAGCAACTCTTCCGCGAGTTTTTTGGGAGTATATTTCTATTCCTGAATTGGAACTAACTCAAAAGTACTCGGATTATTTACTAATTTTAGTTTTTTGTGAGTAAAATTAATATTAAAAGGTTTCCGTATTTCAATGTAAATATTCAACTCATAATAGATAACATCTGCTGTACCCTCATTGTAAATATATTATACAGAGTGGCCAGAAAGTCCCTTTGCAGTGAAATTACAACATGATACATGTTATGTTGCCTTTGTTTTTCATGCAAAGGGATTTTGTGGCCACCCTGTACAAGTATATTATACCAAATTGGAGTAAATGCAAGTTACTGTAGCAGTAAACATAACGGTGAGTAAAAATCTAGACATTTTTCTGACTTATTTGTTTGTGCGTAATAAAATCTGTTGATTAAATGGTGCATACTGAAAGCGCAGTGTTTGGATACCCACTTATCCACCGGATCACATACTTTACACAACGCATCCTAGTTGGATAAAATTAAGTGTTTTATCGAATTATCGAAACGTTGAGCTTTAAAACCAAGGATTTACATATGTAAAATGTAAGTATCTGCAATAGTATACAGGGTGTTTCAGGAGGAAAGGTCAATACTTCGGGAGGTAATAGTATCGTTCATTGTGATAAAAAAAGTTCATATGAACATGTGTCTAATTCTGAATGGTTACGGAGATAGAGCTGTTTGAATCTGATGTGCGCGCAGCTCTTCCTCCCCCGCGGTGGTCCCATTCAGTGGCCACCAAGGTCTCCAGACCTTTCTCCGTTAGTTTATTGTTTGGGGGGTGGATGAAAAGTCAAGTTTACAAAAGAAAGGTGGATACACGAGACGAATTGCTCGCGCGCATTTTGGATGCTGTGCCCGCATAAAGGAACGTCAAGATCAACTCAGACGAACAACACGCGATCTTCGCACACGAGTTGAAAAGTGCATTGAGGTTGACGGTGGGATTTTCGAAAATGTATTGTAAACTGTAACAAATTTGTCATTTCTGTATCTGATACCATTCAAAATGCCAATGTTTAAACATTAAATGTTAGAAACAGTAATTGGTTTCTTTTTCTTGATTACCATTAACAATGCTTTTATATTTGTAGATTCAAACAGCTCTATCTCCGAAACCATTCAGAATTAGACACATGTTCATATGAACTTTTTTTCTCACAATGACCGATACTATCAGCTCCCGAAGTATTGACCTTTCCCCCTGAAACACACTGTATATAGCTACATGGGTGCAAGGTTAAGGCAACTCTAATTTAACTTAATTTCCCATATATTAAGTCACAAATAACAGAACAAATTAGGTACAACAACGAAAACAGTTATGTACAAACGAAAAATATACGAGCGCTTCGATGTCGGCGTCGCCTATCTAAAAGTGATTACGGCGACGAGTGAAGCAGTGGGCGTCGTTTGAAAAGGTTGCATGACGGACGGATGAAGCTGTTGCGAGCTTGCGACAATGGTGAAGTTGAACGAAAAATGAGAATCGAAGGTCGAATGGAAGGATGTTGAGTGCGGTGTAAGTCGAACGAAGGACTGTCGAAGGAGTTCGATTGAGGCAAAGAAGATTGGGTTTAGTGAGGTGGAGCAGATCCGAGTCGAGTGAGCGGAGCAAAGGTCAGTTGCTGCGACGAAGGTCGGAAAGCGAAATAAGAAAAATGAGAGTGAACCGAGGTAGACTCGCGCTTTTCTAGTCGCGTTATGGTGACGTGAACATTTTCCGCGATTTCAGAGGAATCTTTTAGAAGTCTGCATCTTCCAGGGATACCACCTATGTGTTCGAATTTCACCTACCTTGTTTACTTCTTATGGAGGTGAGAAAAAGAGGCGAGGAAAGGAATTTCCTGGAAGCAAAACCAAACGGGTCAATGTTAGGAAACATTTGGGACTTGTTTAAGTCACAAAGACTCATATATATATAGAGAGAGAGAGAGAGAGAGATAAGCTTTATGTAACTTAAACATTCCAAGTCATGAATGGTTCCTAACACTGACCTGTTTGGTATAACTTTTTGGTATATAAGGTCAAAATGAGAGTCCCCACTTTGGAACTAATCTTGAGAGGAACCTTTCCTCTTTTTTTTTTTTTTTTACCCAAAGCACCTAAAAGAGTTAAAAAATTAACTACTTGATCCTTTATTTCAAATATTTACTAAATCTTTATCACAGGGGATTATTCCCTCGGATTTTAAATTGGTTAATCTTACTCCAATTTTTCAAAAAGGAGATAAACAACAGGCCGGAAACTATTAGTCTATTAGCCTATTAGCCTATTAGTCTAACTTCTATAATTGGAAAGCTTTTAGAAACAATTATTAGAGATCGTATAGACGAGCATCTTGAAAGCAATAATCTTATAAAAACAAAGTCAGCACGGGTTTCGTAGAAATATATCTTTTTTAACAAATTCATTGGAATTTCTCCATGAAGTCATCGGTATTTATGACTGTAGTAGAGCGGTAGCTATAATATATTTAGATTTTCAAAAGGCGTTTGACCAAGTTCCGCATGAACGATTGTTAAAAAAGCTTAAAGCTCACGGAGTAAGAAATCAAGTTCTTAACTGGATTGATAATTGGTTAACTAATAACTAGTAAAAAACAGAGGGTAGTAATTAATGGGGGAAGAGTCAAGGTGGGCTAATGTAACTAGCGGTGTTCTGCAAGGGTCTATTTTGGGACTAGTCCTTTTCATTATATATGTTAATGATCTTGATGTCAATTCAGTGAGTAAAATTTCTAAATTTACCAACGATACTAAAATAACGGGTAAAGCAATTAGTTCACTAGCTAGAGAGAATCTACAGTGTGATCTTAATAATTTAGTAGAGTGGACTAATAAGTGCAAATGAAATTTAATGTACAGCTTGTCCACAATGTCCTGCACCCCAGTAAAATACTAACTGATTTTCGTTTTTCTTTCAGATCCATTTATCACTTAGATGGCCTGCTGGATCTTTTCAGTTTGACGGCCTGTAATATTTTTTAACATTACTTGTTTCTTATTGTCCAGTTTTAATCGAGTATTTCAAAAATAACATTCATGTTTTAGAGAAACAAATAGTGAGGCAGTTATACATTTTAGTTTAGAGAATATCATATACGCTTTAAGATTTCAAAATCCCTGAAAGTTTTAGGTCAACTGTACGCTCATGACGATTGGTTAGGTTAAGTCATGATATTTTCGTTTGTTTTGACAGTAAACTAACGAAAATATCATGACTTAAACTAACCAATCGTCAAGGGCGTACAGTTGACCTAACCTGGCATTCTGTTAACCTAACTGTGCATTCAGTTAACCTAACCAGTTGGTAGAGTCTAGAATTTGACGGTCCCGTAGCCATGACTCGTTTTTTTCTGCCGGCCGTCAAACCAAAACGATCCCAATACGGTTTAAAAATATATATTTTAAATTTGTTAAATTACATATAACTGCCTCACTATTTGTTTCTCTAAAACAGGAATGTTATTTTTTAAATCCTCGATTAAAACTGAGCAATAAAAAAACAAGTAATGTCAAAAAATATCACAGGCCGTCAAACCGAAAAGATCCGGCCTGCCAGTTCTTGGTTTATCTTTTACAGTTCCTGCTGTGAACAGTTTCTTTTTCCATCTCAACAGAGTCGTTTTTGGAGGAGCCGCACCATTGAACCGGTCTTGGAAGCTTGCGCGAATATTTTCAATGGTTTTGTCATTACGTGGTCGCTCATGAACCCAGGTACTAGCCAATATGTGTTGTTCAATCGTATAGTTGCTGTTGTTATCACACATTTCAAATGGATCTAAAAGAAAACTGAAAATCAGTTAGTATTTTACCAGGGGGTGACAAGACATTGTGGACACCCTGTAGATAAATATAAAGTCATGCATACAGGTTACCATCACCGTAAGTTTAACTACACTATGGGAAATATTGCGTTAAATGAAGCCTCCGAGGAAGAAGATTTAGGTGTCATTGTTACTAAAGATTTAAATTTCTCAAAACAATGTTCAGTCACGCGGCGAGCAGTAAAGCTGATGGAGTATTGGGTATTATTTCTCATAATTATGAATACAAGTCTGAAGATATTGTTTTGTCATTATATAAGTCGCTTGTTAGGCCGCATCTGGAATATGCTGTACAGTTTTGGTCGCCATATATGAAGAAGGATATGGAAATGGTAGAAAGGGTTCATCGCCGAGCAATAAGGCTTATTTCGACCTTACCTGGGAAATCATAGAAGACAGAATCCAAGAACTGAATTTGTATACGCTTGAAATTCGGCGTTTAATAGGCGAATTAATTCAGGTGTTCAAAATTTTTAATTGGTTTGATAACGTAAATTATGAGAATTTCTTTAACATGGACGATAGGAACATTACGAGAAACAGTGGTTTTAAAATGAGGGGTAAAAGATTTGAGACAAACATTGCGAGGGGCTTCTTCACCTATAAGACAGTCGAGAGGTGGAATAGCTTATCCGCGGGGATCGTGGCAAGCACTTTAGTTAATATGTTTAAGAATAGATTGGCTAGGTATTTTAGTAGCGTCAACTTGCATTAAAGGGCGGGTAGTTTCACGAGTTAAAGAATGAAATTTCGGGCGGGCGCGGGCTAGGGTGTGGTGTGAGTGGGCTAAGTCCGCTGACCGCACTGTCGGTCAGTATGAGCTCCTTCACCCCGGGAATTTTCGGGGTGAAACCTCTGACTTCCTCTCATCCCGCCTTCCAGGTCTGCTCGGAAACTGAGTGTTTTATATCTAGGTAATTCCTACGCGAAGAACGCAATATAAATTACTACATGATAAATCTTTGGTACAGTGACTTTGTCAGGCTACGGAGAAATGATGCAACGACGAAATGATGACTTCTCGTACATAATAAATAAATTTAAAAAATCCTTAAAAAAATGCATGATGTAGATTAGATTAAGTACTATAGTATTCATGCTATCCTGTATTTTTCGCTTTCTTCTAATGCGTAACTGAGTACACGAGATAAGTGTACGCATGGTGTGAGTGAACTCTGAAGCTATTCGTTTCATCATACTTTTCCTACTTTCCTATCAATCTTCTTTTACGACTATTTTCCATCAGCAGTGGTTGGCGGAGGAGGGAGAGAGCCTTGTCTGTTCTATACTTTACTATTGCCACTACTTTTGTGCGAAAGCTTTACACGTCTATAAGTGTAAGCATGGTATAAGATTTTAGTATTTTTGTGTTGCTATTTCTAGCTTTTCTACTTCTTAAGCTAGCCTAGAGTGGATCTTAGGGTCTTTTTTAGACTGAAACTCTGTAACTGTACATATGAGGCGCTCGGGCGAATAGAGGCGAATTAACCATTTCGGTATTTTGGGTGATTTGCCTGTATTCGCCTGAACGCCTCATATATGCACTTAATTTAAATGTAAATAGGCTATGTATATACACACAGTATATATATCCTATTTATACTTAATATAAGTGCATTATGTAAATAAATACTCTATGCTTATACTCGTATTATAAAAAAACATGTATTGACGTTACAGAAAATTAAATTAAATATTAAAATACTGACTACTGATAGCAAGCGAAAGTTTTGGCAACGTGCGCCAAATTTTTTTTATGCAAAATCGTGAAAGATGGATCAGATAAGTTCGTCTCTATCATCGTGTGTATATATATATATATATATATATATATATATATATATATATATATATATATGAAAAATTTATTTCACGAAAGTGACACGTGAAAAATATTTATGATGAATAAAACCACGAAGGGAAAAGAAACACAAAGGGGTGCTCAAGCGCTTTCGTCTAATGACATCCTCAGGATCCTGAGGATGTCATTAGACGAAAGCGCTTGAGCACCCCTTTGTGTTTCTTTTCCCTTCGTGGTTTTATTCATCATATATATATATATAATTATTAAAATCTAATTTCGAAATCCTTAAGAGAAGGCTATTCCGAATCTTAAAGATCCTTGTTAACTTTCATGGAAAGAATCAGAAAGTATTTTCTGGTAATTTGCCACGTACAATTATATCATTGTTTTACCAATTCACCTTTTCAGAAAGTGTTCCTATTTCATTTCATCTACTAATTTTGTTGGTTTTTGTTCCTCATATTGATTTTTTGCAGTAATGTTCTTTATATAGTTACCAATCTTATCTTCCTATCTTTCCCTAGTTTTCCTTTACTTTCCACATTCACCCTCCTGGATCTTCTTTACTTGGAGTATTCTCTTATTCTCTCAGTCTGACAAATCAGTTTTTACCATTTTAACATCAATAACTTTTCCATCCGCGGACATCTTCATTTATTTCGTAATTGGTCAAATTAACCAATGTCATTTTCCTCAGATTGCTGAAAAGCTTCACCTGACCTTATTCGTGATGGATCAACACAATGTCAGACAAACGAGTCTCTTACATTCGTACTTGAATGAATCCATTTACTGTTTTATTCTATGTATATGCTGTAATACTATTAATTTTGACTCTTACTTTTCTTATAAACTGCAAAATCACGTATAAGTCCTTAATCCTTCTTAGCCTCTAAAATTTCCCCATTTTCACTCTCTCACACGCTTGCTTTCCTTTTCTCTCGTTTAACCTCGAGAACTTTAATGTTTTTTCATTCGCTTTCAACATACTTTTTTCTCTCATGTCAACAAAACAGGTCATTGCTCTTCCCGGCTAAATTTCTGATACTCTCACCAACAAGGCATTGTTCGCCTAAATCACGTCCATCGTTCTGAATATATAATAATCACTCTTTAACATTACATCTACATACCCTCCAAATAACCATGGTAATATCACACCATTGTCTAAATCCAGTATGGATACTAAACCAGTTATTCAATTCACCTTTAATTAACTCCTTTAATTCACCTTTAATTAACAATAACGTTCGTAAAGCATTCGATTCAATTGACATACCTAAATGGGCTTTTGGTGCCTTTAATGTTTTAAGTAATAAAGGGTTCCTAGCATTGATGGGTTTTCATTTTGATATAGGTTTTTGATATACAGGGTGTTTCAGGTCGACCCTAGAAATATGGAAATATATAGAAATATAGTATAGAAATATAGAAGTATAGTAGTACGTACAATACTATATTTCTATATATTTCATATTTCTAGGGTCGACCTGAAACACCCTGTATAGGGTCAAAAGAAGAGCCAGTAAGTCCCCGGTTAATGTCTATGCGACCCACAATATGGAACCTGATTCTGAGAGGAACTTTTTATTTACCTATTTTGACACGTAATACGAAACAAAATTTCATGTCACGCGGAACTTTACTGCTTACAGTGAAACTATCGACAATGAACCTTTTCATTGCATTAAATGACTTAGCGCAATTCTTTACGTGCATTCTGAGAAATTGAAAATAAAGTCAGCCGTTTACCATATTATATTACGCACTTTCCTCTTAATAACAGTTACTCGGTAGGTCCGCTGTGAACGGATAACCAGTAAACATTCTCTCTACCTTCCTTTATTATCTTCAACCACATGGCTTTATCTGATTATCAGAACTCTTCCTCACACTTTTAGTTATATTTAAAACACTTCTATTCGTTTATTCCACTAGTTTTTACTAACAAAGTCAGTTTCTATCCAATCATTTGGCACCTCCGCCACTTGATATATGAAGCAAGATCCAGAATTACTCATTCTTTGCTTTAACTCTATACTCCATAATTCTATCAGTTACATCTGATTTTCATTTTCATTTTCATTTTCATTCACGTCTTCAAATGTCTTCTTTGTTTTTCATCTGTGACACACACACACACACGCAATCTTGCCCTGAGGTAAATTTTTTTTTTTTAATATTTAATATTAATAATAATCCTTCCACCAAGAGTGACATTTACACTCCATCTTTACAAGCAAAATTTAGTTTCTGTTTTCTGCGTCGTATTTATTATATTTCCTTACTTTTCTTCGTCCTTCGTTATTCTTTTTTATTGATTTTTTTAACTATAATCTTACAGTTTAAGAATCTTTATATTCTGCAATGGTTGGTTGTATTTCTATAGAATTTTTATAGCATTATTAATCTTTCGTAATTAACAGTCTTCATAATGAAGAATTCCTCATTTACTCAGCTTTTCATTAGATGTCGTTTTCAAACAAACAACGTGCTCCCACTATTTTTCTTTATATTTCGTATACATTTATTTGTTCATTAAACAGAGCTTTCTGACCTTGAAGCGCAAACTCGTCGAAACGCTAAATTATCGAAATCTAATTCAATTTAGTTACCTAATCAAACCTAACCTAACCAGACGTACTTTAAACCAACCTAATTTATAACCTATTATATTAATTTTTCCTTCCAATGAATTTTAATTTTTATAAAATGGTGTTTGTTCGTTCTGTAGCCTATTTCAAAGTTCTTCTTATGAAAATTTTGCGTTTCAGCTTTTATTCTCTGTCTTAACTCATCTGTTAACTCTTGAGCAACACCAAAAATAAAACTCAACTCGTTTTCCCTCGTGTATTCCTCGTTTGTATAAGATCTCTACATTTGAGTAGTGATTTTGAAATTATATTATAGACAGATTTATACGATATTTATAGGAAGTTAAATGTCTATAAATGAAATTATATAAAGTTTGTTCGACTGATTCATAATTTAACAGAGAAATTCTTTAATATTTCTCAACCTTGAACTTAACCAAAGTTATGCTCGAAAGAAACCTTTGGATACGTGCTCCCACCGTCAAATCGTGAAACCACGAATGCAACTCTACTCTTCCGACCCAAGGCCATGGCACTACGAGCAAAGGGCCTTCGCTTGGTTCTCTCTCAAATTATCTGAAGGTTTTTGTACCCCCCCCCTCTCCTCAGTCTCCTTCTCAAAGACAAAAACATAAAAAAGACATGAATTCTACTGCACAACTAATGAGAATTCATAATTTATTTACTGACCAAAAATAGAATTTATTTCTTTTTCACAGCTGTAATTTTCTTGTGTCAAAGTGAATACGCACGATGAAAATACAGTCTTAACCCCCCCCCCCTACACACACATACATATAAGGGCGTGCATATATATAAGAAGGTGGAGATCCAACTTTCCTAAGTTAGCCTTTGCATTAGAGGACCGTCTTCGTTTTCTATCGAACAAACAAATTCGGTTTATATTCTTTCTTGTTACCTTTATAACAAAATAAATATGTAAAATGTAAGTTGTTTTTCGTACATACAAGTAATATATAATTATACTGCATATAGTTCGCATAATATCACTGTATGAAACTGTAGAAATGGTCTTTAAATTAGGTTTGAGGTCAGAGTTCAAAAACATTCAATTTTCTAAAGGCTCTGAATTCCCCATGAGTGAAGGGACTATAATTATATATTATAATAATTATCACCATATATATATATATATATATATATATATATATATATATATATATACTGTATATATATATATATATATATATATATATATATATATATATATATATATATATATATATATATATATATATGGTGATAATTATTATAATATATAATTATAGTCCCTTCACTCATGGGGAATTCAGAGCCTTTAGAAAATTGAATTTTTTGAACTCTGACCTCAAACCTAATTTAAAGACCATTTCTACAGTTTCATACAGTGATATTATGCGAACTATATGCAGTATAATTATATATTACTTGTATGTACGAAAAACAACTTACATTTTACATATTTATTTTGTTATAAAGGTAACAAGAAAGAAATATATATATATAATATATATATAATATATATATATATATATAGATATATATATATATATATATATATATATATAACTGGAGCTTCATTTGAATAATGAATGAGTTGCTCTGAATCCAAAATGTTCTCACAGTTAACTTATTTCCTACAAACGAAGGTGGTTGACTGGAATGGATGGCAGTCAGGAAGGATGTGGTCATTCATTATATATATATATATATATATATATATATATATATATATATATATATATATATATATATATATATATATAACTGGAGCTTCATTTGAATAATGAATGAGTTGCTCTGAATCCAAAATGTTCTCACAGTTAACTTATTTCCTACAAACGAAGGTGGTTGACTGGAATGGATGGCAGTCAGGAAGGATGTGGTCATTCATTAGAGACCATTTGAAATATCACATGAATTTAAAAATTGGATACCTTACATATGTATATATATATATATATATATATATATATATATATATAGGTGTGTGTGTGTATTCCCCTACCTCATTTCAAACGTTATGGCATCAAAAAGAAATTTATCTATTTATTTTTTCATGTATTTCCTGTACATGACCTTCAGCTCATCGTTATATGGAAACAGGGACCAGTGAATGTTCAGATAATAAATAATAAATAAATAAATAAATTAAAAAAAATATATATATATATGAAATGGTTTAGGTCTGGTAAAAGTTAGTCAATGAAACAGCGCAGCGGAGGTACCTATGCTCACAGTTTTTGCTGAAGTCTTTTAACATTTAAAGGTGAGATTTGAGTACTGCACATGACAATGAAGTGTTCAGTTCCAACCTTAAAACTGGACTTTCGCATTACTCAACGGATTCGTACGAGGAGGAAGAGTGAATGAAGAGAAATGTCTTTATTTATATGTATATACAAGAGAATAATTTATGGCTTAATTTGTACCTTCAACCGCGGTTCGCTTCCGTCAAAGTTATATATATATATATAGAAAGAGAGAGAGAGAGAGAGAGAGAGAGAGAGAGAGTTTACAGTACACAGGCAAGAGAGATAAATGGAAGACACGCCCATCATTATATATGAAATAGATATTGAAAGTTGAAATGTTGAAAAAGTGTATCCCAAAATTGAATTATTTTCCTCCATCTTGGCTGCAATATTTTGACTTTACTCCGAATAATATATTCGTATTATTTTAGATCATTTTAACTGAGTTGATAAGAGAGTCTTTTCCTTTGGTCCGTAGTACGGTAAAGGTTACTTGTTCGAGTAAAAACAGATTTAGAATTTAATAATTTTAAATTACAAATATCTCCCCTTTTTATTGATTAGAAATCATTATGGAAGACATTTTTATTTCACTTTTAAATGATGTAAAATTTGAAAATTACATCTACACGAAATACGGTTGTTACTTCACCCCAAAATGCGTTTATTTACTTCATTTTAAACAGTTTTTCTGGAATATTCTCTATAATCTTGTTGGAAGATATGAGGAAAAACTTTTTTTTTGGCAAAATCCTTCTAAAAATTCTCTATCCTGTTCCTCTGTAAGGTCAAATCATGCTTTATGTTTCTCAACTATGCTCTACAATTACGCAATGAAAAATGAATGCGCACAATGGCGATTTTTAATGCATTTTGCTCAAAAATATATTGAATTTTCCTTTATCCTTAGCAAGTAATAGAAAAAAAGGAGAAACTTTTTCTAATCTATTGACTTCACTGCAAATTTTCCAGTTTTTCATTTTATATTACATCGATCGCTCTTCACATTCCATTACGTTGTACCAGCCTTGTACCTTGCACTGTATGTATATATATATATATATATATATATATATATATATATATATATATATATATATATATATATTGTAGCTAAATGAAGGAAGACGTTTTTCAGTAATTTAAGAAATTAGCCGGTATTCCCAGTCATTCGAAGATTAAAATCCTGTTGGTTGTTATTTCCTGGGTGAGAACCAGAAGCGCAAGACATACCATTCATCATTCATAACTTCATTCATTGTTAGGAAATTACTTATTATTCATTTTTATTCTTTACCGGCTTAGAAACTGTACAAAAGTTGTCGGTTCTCTCGACATTCGACATGAAGGCGTTCTCTCGACATTCGACATGAAGGCGTTCTCTCGACATTCGACATGAAGGCGTTCTCTCGACATTCGACATGAAGGCGTTCTCTCGACATTCGACATGAAGGCGTTCTCTCGACATTCGACATGAAGGCGTTCTCTCGACATTCGACAGGAAGGCGTTCTCTCGACATTCGACATGAAGGCGTTCTCTCGACATTCGACATGAAGGCAACTTAGATAAAAATAATCGTTGTTTCGTTAAAAAAACAACTAAAAAAACAACTAAAAAATAACTGTTATATTTTTATTTTTTTTATCGTCATCGATGTTGTTTTTAGTTACTTTAAGTTGTGTTTTAGTGAACAATATTTTTCGGTACATTTTAGTTATATCTTCAATTAATAATAATAGGTTTTACAATCGGCCAAATTTACTTCCTTTGCCCAAGGGCGAGTCTTTTGTGAGATATGTCTGCTATCATAAATGAGAGAGAGAGAGAGAGAGAGAGAGGTCCTTGTATAGAAATTTCGTTTAAAAAATAATTTAACAATTTATATATATATATATATATATATATATATATATATATATATATATATAATATATATATATATATATATATATATAATATATATATATATATACAGGGTGTCCGTAAGTCTGGACCCATAGGGATTTATATATTTTTTTTTTATTGTATTATTATTATTTTATTATTATTATTTTTTTATTATTTTTTATTATGATTTTTATTTGTGGGGCCACTTGAAAGCCAAAGTGTACGAGGTCAAACTTCAGAACATTTTCCACCTTAAAGCACGCATTGTGGAGGCGTGTCAAGAAATTTCTGCGACTGTGATTCAGAAAGTGCTGTCGCAGTGGAGATTACGTCTTCAACTATGTGTGCGACACAACGGCGGACACTTTGAACAGATTATGTAATAAATTTTTGGACTATTTTGTAATTTTATTATTTTTCCCTATGGGTCCAGACTTACGGGACACCCTGTATATATATATATATATATAAAGGTGTGTTCAATTGTGAATCCCTGTCACATATATGTACATCACACATATAATATCACCACCTTATTACCCATTCTGAATGTATAAGAGAGGGCGACACTATAATTTCAGACTGGAAACACCCGTGGCATTAAAATCCCGCCCCGCGACGACTGTTTTGTCACCCGGAAATACCATGCATAAATACCACTTTTCCCCCAACTGTACGGAAATCTTATACAGTACTTGTGGAGTTTTTTTTCTTATTATGTTCAAACAGAAGCTAATTTCGTTTAGTCTTTTATGGATAGTTCTTTTTTTTATCTTTTACTTCCTTCTTTAACTTTGTCTCATAACCACACTTCTCTTTTTTATATTTAAAGTAATGCGTATTATTTAAATTTGTACTTTGATCCTAAATATTTTATTTTTGTTGTCCTCCAACGACAAAATAGTCATCATTGTTGATTATTCATTATTTATAACTAAGAAACAACGGGAACTTACTGGAGGAGATATATGATTGTACGTTCTATTTTATCTGGGTGGGTATACAATGGTATTGGGTCATACCCATCTTTTAATATTTGTCAATATAAAATACATTATTTATGAAGATTGGGGTATACAGAAATTACTATTCGAGTCGTACTCAAGTGAGTTAACTACCAATGAGTTATTAATGAGTTTTTTTTTCGAATCTCAATGAACAAAAGTCGACAAAACTTTACCCAAGTATATGTACAGGGTGTCCGAGAATTATCTGTACAATGTTTGGCTGTTATTAAAAGTCAACCATGAAGTGTAGAAATACTAGTGTTGTCCCATTTTACAGAGAATCTCATTAAGTTTTTTCTGATACCAAGTTTTGACAAGTTTTTTAGAAATTCCAGTGTGTCCGAACATTATCTGTACAATTTCATCTTTTAATAAAATTCTTGATAACACACGTAAAATTCTTAAACAAGATTATTTAGAATCTGTATTTTCAAAAGTTTCTTTTATTAAAGTAACGTTGTTACAAACATTCGATATGTGCACCATTAGTGATTCGCAAAACATCCAATCGATACTCCAAATGTTGCCATGTACGCTGCAGCATATCCACATCAATTCGCTCAATAGCAGCTGTGATTCTTGCTTTTAAATCATCAATGTCTGTCACCCGCGTACATTTCTAAAAAACTTGTCAAAACGTGGTATCAGAAAAAACTTAATGAGATTCTCTGTAAAATGGGACAACACTGGAATTTCTACACTTCATGGTTGACTTTTAATAACAGCCAAATATTGTACAGATAATTCTCGGACACCCTGTATAACTAAAATAATTCATATATATATATATATATATTATATCACTTTACGACGCATAAAATGTTAGTAAATGTTATCTTTAAACCTTATAATTTATGTTAACACGTATTATGAAATAAGAAAAAATGCAGACATATCTTATAGCCTAAGTTATGATGAGTTATAAGATACGAGTTATATAAGACATTTCTTATAAGTTATAGGTTATTTTTAGTCCAATTTTATCGTGAATAGATTTGGAAAAGTAAATTTTTTGGTCCTATTAATTTAGTTTTTAATATCTTAGAAAAATATAGGTTTTTACTCGGACTAAAAATATTAAAAAAAAAAAAATTTGGATTTTAATACAGAAGGTTGACAAAAATAAATAGACAGTTTTGTTTCCCCCCTCCCCCCCAATGTTATTTCCTCCAGGGGCGGACTGAGCGGTCGGGCAATCGGGCATGGACCGAGAGCCCGGGCCATTAGGGGCCCCGGCAGCCCCGTCCCGCAGGCATTATAAAACAGTGAGAGTGTTTTCAATTGGGTCAAGTGTGTAATTGAACTGTAATATGAAAAGAATCGGATTTCAAGGGGCCCAGGACCTGATTATGCCCGAGGGCCCAGGTTGCTGTCAGTCCGCCTCTGTACCCCTCTGTATATTAATTATTAAATATATATTGACTACAAGTTTTTTTTAATTGAATTGAATTGAATAACCTTTATTAATATTAAAATAGATACATTGATTTTACAATTTACAATGACATAACTAATTGTGAAGCGGGACTATTTATTTTATTTGGTCCTTAAGCTTTAGGCTTTACTGGGCTCTTATTAAAAATAAAACAGATAGTTATTATTAATTAATAATAAATAAATAAATAAATATTATTAATAGTTAAAATATGTATTAATCTTAAATTATCAATATCGATATGACAAATGCAAGGCCATTATTGAAGGTATTATACCAATACCAATACCATACCATACAAGTTCTATTCTAAATATTGAAAAAAATATAATAAAATAACTATTTCTACTTGATCTCGTTCGCATGTCACTTGAATTTTACGTAATCTAACACGCATAATGACACTAGGGAAAATGTAAGTTCCTGACAACCCGGTAGAGTTTCGTGCGTCAATCCCTCGTCGTACGAAGGTCAGGCTCGTGGTCCTCTCTTTTCTATAACATACAATTTCATACAGTGCATGGAATTGCGTAAGGACTCTTTGATGATGAAACTTTATTACGTAAATTAATGAAACGCAGCATAACTTGACCTAACCTAACCTAAACTATAAGTTAACATGGCATTTCCGGAGGAAATGTCTCATCCATGATGTGTTTAGCGTTCAAACTATGTATGAAATTACGTTTACGATATTAACATTTACTGTAGATCAGTGGTTCCCAGCGTTTTTTAGGCCAACGCCCCCTTATGTCCATCAATATTTGCTAATGCCCCCTCATAAAGATAATAATATAACAGGATAAGTGATAAATGATTTATTAAGAGAAGGTAGCAATTTTTAGTTTCCTAGTGCCACCCTAAGATTCTCAAACCCCCACTGGGGTGCGGTGGCGCCCACGTTTGGAACCACTGCAGTGTAGATAAATACAGTAATCGTAACTAGTTCCAAAGCCAAATAAATTTTATGTTATTGAAATTACACTATTAAACTCTGTTGTACAACTTAACCTTTTAAGGCCGAATTTTTTTATAGGTTTAAATTATGAATGCGTTATTTGAAACGCTACCAATTTGTACCGATCGTCGTTAAAGGGTTAACGGCATGTCAGAAAGAAAACTAAATAAAACCACAATATAAAGTGAAATCTTTATTGGTTTAAAATTTTTGTGAAAATGGAAATGAAATAATTTTTTTTATTTTTGGTATAATCATTCCTAAAATGAAATGAGGTCATTTCATTTTCGATAGAAAATTATCGACGTTTCCATTCTCATGTTTGTTTCTATCTTTCAGAATGCTGAGTTCGACTTTTATCGTCGTAGCAGCAATTGCTGTTGCAAGTTCAGCGAGTCCAATTGACATCAGCCCCGCAATTGAATATGGAAATGCAAATTTTATGTTGATCTCGTTCTGTTTAACGTAAACAGACAACTGCCAGAGTATGTGTAAAATGAATGATTGTATAGCCTAGGCCGCAGAGATTGAAAAGTTAATGCATTAATATAGAGGATGTTCCGTCAAGCATTACAGGGAATTAGATTTATATTTATTTATATTTATTTATCTTGTATACGGTATCTTCCATTATCAGTTTCAATAATCAAAGCCTGAAAAAACAAACAGAAATGAGAAATGTGAATTTCCTTCATGTTTCACTATATATATATATATATATATATATATATTATTGTTGTTGTTGTTGTTGTTGTTGTTTTGAAAGGTAAGCAGGGTTATATTCAGAATCCAACAATTTTAGGGGTAATTTTAAAATTAATTAAAGAAGAGACCATATTATATAGAGCACAAACTTTCGCCCAAGCAAAAGTTGTATGACCTGCCCCTATGACCTTGAATTTTGACCTACAATCACCAAAATTAAATAATTTTTCCCTTGGCTAAGTTTCAAGATTTGTGCCAAGTTTCATTACACTGTGTTGTTGACTCGTTTACAAATGAGTTAATTTATCTTTTACCATTTCTATTATATTCTGCAAAGTTATTTTTCTCGCTCACATTTTTTTTCTTTGTTCCAAACCTATTATAACCATTTCGTCGACAAGACCAAAACGTCGACACTCTAAAAAACTAACTTAACCTAACCTAACTTAATTTAACCTAATGATAATTTGTCGATAGAATGTCAAGTGGATCAACTGTCACAAGACCACTTTGCTCCTTCGCACTGATCAGTCAAACTATTTCTTCTATGGATGGGGTCCGTCCCATTTGCTATGTTTGGTTAAAATCGGTTCACGTTTGAATGCGATATCCTCCTTTCCCATTCGCGGGATTGTTACATTTTTTTTTTTTTTAGTTTTTAACGAAAATCAAAAAGGGGAAGGATAGATCTGAATAGGTTTTCAATACCTTCATTCGTCCATTCGCTAACGACGTCGTCCCTCTTTTGAAAAAAAAAAGAAGTTAATGTTTCGTTTGAACTATTGTAAAGTATAAATTGTAAATTGTAAATTGTAGGATGGAGGAAATACACTCTCTGGAAGCGAGTTCCACACAATGGAAATTCGGACTATAAATGAATGTTGAAATGCAGCGGCTCTGCTGCGATGTAGTACTGGCTTAACGGCACTCCCAGATGTTCTGGTTTGTCTTGAGTAGGTAAGGGCGGGGTTACTATTGACCGTAGTTCCTCGGAGCATTGGTGATAAAAATATCTATAGAAAAGAGAGAGTGAGGCAAAATTTCGCCATAGGGAAAGTAGTGGGAAGTTAGTTATTCACTTATTGTCTATTGTTTTAATTGCCCTATTCTGGATCGAATCGAGACAAAAAGGGCACATTCTCTACTACCCGCTTAGAGATGAGAGCAATATTCCATCTGAGAACTCGCATGGCTTTTATATTGTAAATAACTGTGAAGTAAAGCTTGGCCCTATATAAAAAATCAAGCTTTTATTTGAAGTTTTTTTAAGCTTTTACAAAGTTTTAACAAATGGGGGGGTCCATGATAAATTACTGGTGAGAGCTAACCCCCGAAATCTCAGTGCTAGGAAAAATTGGTATATGTAAATAAATATGGTAGTTTATAGTTTTGTCATAACATCATTACTTTTGAAATACTCGTGCTGTACCTTATTGACATTAAATTTAAAGTAAGTCTTGGCACTGACCAGTATTTACTTTCTACCAATGACTATTTTTTGATATAAACATCAATCCCTTTCTTCATGACGTCACAACAAACAACAAACCAAACAGGACTGGCAAAAAAACTTACATTCCATTAATTTATTTAAGAAGAATTAGATGTAGATGTTAAATTAAAGCTACTTTGAAGATACTCGTTAGCTCTCCCCTTTTAGGTGTATGAACGGATATAGAAATAAATTATAGAATTGGTTTCGATAGATTTGTCCAAACAATAGATAACGAACGAAGAAAATCATCAAAGGAAAATACAATACACCATCATTCGCTCACTCTGTCAATCATGAAATTGGAGGAAAAGGCAAAATTCAAATGATTCTTTTAAATAATGTAAATTACCGTAAGAATCTTTAATAAATTTATGTTATATTCAAATATTTTCAGTAACAAAAAGAATCAACAGTTTAAAATGAATCTAAAAATGTTAAGAAATTCACGTACAAAATTTAAACATTTTTCAAAAATAGCTCTCTTAACTTCTCATTCTACATTACTGTATTTCAGAAGTAGGAAAAATGCACACGTTTTGAATTAGTATTTAAGCGTATCCTTTTATTAAGTGTTATATCATTAGTTCATTACCCAACTCTATTAATATACAGTAATTATATTAATAAACGAACCTGTATGTAATTTCAGCTATGAATACAAATTCAATGAAGAAAGCTCAACTAATTTAACCCAAAGGCTTTCCCTCCCAATCACAACATACAATCACTTAAAAAGGACTAAAAATTCCTCTTTCATTCTTATATATTAACTTTTATACCCATTTTAGTTTCGTAAGAAGTTCAAAGAAGCTCTAAATAAACTCCAAAGAAGAAGATTTGTTGTTCTAAAAATTGTAGTATGAAAGTACAGAGAGCTCAAAGTCACGTAAATAAATATGGTGAAATTTACACGCATATTCACTGGCGTGATTTTATGAACACCCTGTACATTGTCGGAACGGATTAACTAAGATGAACTAAACTGTTACTGAACATTTAATTCATATTTATATTCAAGTGAGTTATTATTACTATCTAATGTATTTCGTAATGGAAACGAAGGACTGCGATAGATATCTCGCTGATTTCCTCTTTTATATTAACCCTTTTGTGTATATAAAACAAACGCTTGGGAATTCTTAAGTTCTCATTCCCTAAGTTATCCACTGTATTTAGTTAGTCTTATATCGTATTTCAATTTGCAGCACAATACCACTTCCAGACTTTGGTGGACCTTTCAACATGCATAACTGCCTTTTCATTGGGTTGGAGAATGGAATTCGAAGGGATGGCGATGCTACTTTGGTTACAGTTGAAAATACCGTCAAGTTCGCGGGCACATTCAAAATGAAAGATGTCGGAATTACTTGTGACTGGAAATTTGGGGTTAGTATAATACTTGTTTAGGATAATATATACTCGATGTATAAAAGGAGGTAAATTCAAAATTTTTAATCTTCACTCCGAGTTTATAGACTGATAAGGTATCACATCCAGCATGGAAGCAATATACTGGAAAACCATCGTTAAGGATAAGACAACGGAAGAGATGCTAATAACTCTCGAGGAGAAGACGCTAGAAATTGTGGAAAAATATGTCCACCCAAAAACACAAAGAAGAAATAGGAGCAGGTTTGAGAGAAGAAAGAGGTCAATGTTCTGCAAGAGAAAGAGAGTGACTGGAAAATTAAGACACTGCAAAGACAACAACACCAAGAAAATAATAAATGAAAACTAGAGAGCATAGACTGCGAAATACAGGGTTTAATTGAGAACTATACAGAGAAAGAAGACGACACTATTGAAGCGATAAAGGTTAACTTAAAATAGTTCTAGAATTTTGCAAAAAGGAAGACGAAAATTCGCGCAATTATCGGATATTTGAAGACTGAGAGCAATACATTACCCGATAATTTAAAAGATGTATTTGAAATACTAAGAACTCAGTATGAATCAGCTTCCAGTATCCCCAAAACTGATAAACTAATATGCAATAGAAATGAGTTCCTTGAAGAAGAATTACAAGGGGAAAGTAGAAAAACCCTTCACTTCACAACAGATGACATCTTTCCTTTTACCAAGAGGAGGAGCCTTTGGCTTTGGCGACGCAGATTGGGAGGCCCTTAAGCAGCACTTCTTTGATTTCTCATGGAATGATTACTGCTTCCGTGGCGGGAGCCCTTCTGAGTGCGCTGAGCGCATCACGGGGGTGATTCTCTCGGGCATGGAGCCGTACATTTCATAGTCTTTTCCAATTACTAATGTAAACAAACCTTTGTTTAACTTTGCTCGTTCTTATGCTACCCGCAACAGAGAGGAGGGTTTTCAGACGGTACCGTTACCATCCAACTCCTGATTCTCACTCTCCTTATATTTCTGCCCAAAATCGTGCAAAATCTGTTCTTCGACTCGCCAAAAATTCCTTCATCAGACATAAATATGAAAACCTCTCTACGAGTAAATCTAATTCTTTTCACTCTTTCTAGCTCCTAGCCAAAACCCTCTTTAACAACTTTACTTCTTCTTCTTCTTCTCCCCCTCCTCTTTTCCAGTCTGATGGCTCAGTTGCCGTCTCTTCTCCTGATAAAGCTGAACTCTTCGCTCAAACTTTCGCCCCCAATTCAACCCTGGACGATTCCGGAGCTGCTCCTCCATCTCCTTCTTCTTCTGCTTACTTATGTCTAAAATTAGAATCGCTCCTCCAAAGATGTTTTTCCTGCCCTATCTGGGCTCAACTCTAGGAAGACATACTGTCCTGATGTGCCTCCATCCTGTTGTTCTTAAGAACTGTGCTTCTGTGCTGACACCCTACCTAGGCAAACGCTTTTGTCTTTGTCTTTTATCTGCTACTTTTCCTTCTTGCTGGAAGTACACTTTCTTTCAGCCTATTCCAAAGAAGGGTGACCGCTCTCAACCATCCAACTATCATCCAATTGCTTTGATTTCTTGTTTTTCTAAGGTTTTTTAATCTACCCTTAACACATTGAGTGTCAATGGAAGTTTTATAAAATTTGCCCCGAGACCAAGTCGTGTGTTTGAGTTCTAGTGATTGATATCACCAGATACATGTTGAGTAAATGTCAAAAACACAATATATTTAATCCAGCTGCAAATTATTTTAATATAAGAATAAGTGACACGGTCCCTGCAGAACAAACTTTTCCTTCTAGGACCATGTCACTCATATGTGGTTCACACGAAAAATTCACCCTTTTTTTCTTTTTTTCAGTTTTTCAGTTTTAACTAAAGTAAACAATAAAGTTAAATTTTGGAAAAAAAGTTTATTCCACTATGAAATGCAAAATTCTAGGCCGAGGAAAAGGCCGAAAAAAACCCAAAACTTGTAAGCACATTTTGTGATCAGTATTCAAAGAAACCCTTTCTATGTATATCATCTTTGCTGATCACCATACAAGTGGCTAAATGTATTTTGTTGTTCACACAATTGTCTAATATGAAAGTATTTTTTTTATTTTGTAACAAAAAGGGGTGAATTTTTTATTACTATAAAGAGGTTGTCTATGTTCAATTTGAAACTTTGCCAACTGGCTTTGACTCTAAAGGAGGCGTGATGCCACATTTCTTTAGTTTATCTTTCTCCACTTACTTGAGATAAAACTAACTTCATTATTATCTTATTATAACAAACGTTATGTTTTAATTTCATTGATATAAATGCATATGAAATAATTCTTTTTCTTGACTTTCCATTTTTTTTTTTTTTTTTTAAATTTGGTCTTTTTTCGCCACCAGTCTCTCAACGACTTATTGCGTTAGAGTGTGCTGAGCTCATCACGGAGGTGATTCTCTCGGGTATGGAGGCGAACATTCCATATTCTATTCCTACTATTAATGCAAAAAAAAAAAAACCTTAGTTTAACTTTACTTGTTATAATGCTCTCCGCAACAGAGAGGAGGCTTTCAGAAGGTACCGTCGCTATCCAACTCCTGACTCTCACTCCATCTCTGTCCGGAATCGTGCAAAATCTGTTCTTCCACTCGCCAAAAATTCCTTCACCAAACAAAAATGTGAAAACCTTTCTAATTCTAATTCTTCTCGCACTTTCTGGTATCTAGCTAAAAACCTCTTCAACAACTTTACTTCCTCTTCTTTCCTCCCTCTTTTCCGTTCCTAAGGCTCAGTTGCCGTCTCTTCCCCTGACAAAGCTGAACTCTTCGCTCAAACTTTCGCTTACAACTCAACCCTGGACGATTCCGGTGCTGTTCCGCCATCTCTTCCCGCCTATGACCGTATTATGTCTGAAATTAGAATCTCTTCTAAAGATGTTCTTTCTGCCCTATCTGGGCTCAACTCTAGGAAGGCATACTGTCTAAATTACTCATTCTGACGAAGGTCAAGCTTGTCACTCCACCTTAGACCTACAGTTTAACGTGGAATCCGAACCACGCCCCACCAGCAGCCCAGCGTCTTAACCATTTATCTACCAACCAATATTTTTTTTATTGTGTGGAAGGATGAACAGCTGGGTTTTTGCTGCGCGCCGCCTGCCGTCACGGGGTCTTGATCCTGGGGCCGATGGATTCGTAGTCAGCGACGCTAACAACTACACCACCGAGGTGTGTATATATATAATATATAATTACTTGACAAACCTGGACAGTGAAATTTCTTATCACGGCCTAGCATACATTCTTTGACCCATTCTTTAGTGACACAACAGTGGACCAAAATGTTTACCCGCGAATCCTCTAAGAACAGTTCATCCTATTTCTTATAAACTAAGACACTGATATCGACAAAGTAATGATTTCAAGAGCACCGCGCAGGACCTGATATAGTAAATGTAATTTTGGACTTTCTGTACAAAACCTTTGGCTATGTCATTAATTAATACGAAGTGGTGAACCCCTAATTAGTCGAGGAGTCATTTTCCGACAAGATAATGATCCGAAACACATTTTCAACCTTTGCACGACTTATCTAAATTTAGGGTAAAAAGGAACAGAAAATGTCAATTATTGTGGAGTGGTCTGACAATCAACTGATCTGAATCCAACTGAGAATTTATGGACATTGTTCAAATCTCAAAAAGAAAGCAATCTTAATAGCTTTACTGATCTATGGGAAGTGATACAACAAAGTTGGGAAGAACATCACCCAAGATACCATCAGTAAATTGATTGAATCAGTTCCATGAGGTGTGACTGATGTATTGGTTGGAAAAGGAAGATATGCAAAATATGAGATCAGAACCTTACTTTTTTTGTCCACTTTGGTTTATTGAATAGTATTTTATTTGTTTATTTATTTATTTTTTATTATTATTAAATTATCATTAAATTATGGATTTTCAGATTGTTACGAAAAAACGAAGTGTATTCATAATTTAGACCCCTCTCTCTCTCTCTCTCTCTCTCTCTCTCTCTCTCTCTCACACACACACACACACACACACACACACACACCCTATATATTGTAACTTCGTTTTCATACATTATTCATTCCAGAATCTAGATACACATCTGTAGCAAATTCAGTACGACAGTCAACGCCTTTGTTAAACAGATGGATGTATGCTATGATAGTAGTATTTTATTTGTTTATTTTTATTTTTTTATTATTATTAAATTATCATTAAATTATGGATTTTCCAATTGTTACGAAAAAACGAAGTGTATTCATAATTTAGACCTCTCTCTCTCTCTCTCTCTCTCTCACACACACCCTATATATTGTAACTTCGTTTTCATACATTATTCATTCCAGAATCTAGATACACATCTGTAGCAAATTCAGTACGACAGTCAACGCCTTTGTTAAACAGATGGATGTATGCTATGATTTAACAACAAGAAAATTAATTCATTACAAAACTATTTTATTTGCATCTTATTGAACCTCAAGGAAAACTGCAAATTTTGTCGTAATATTGTTTGTATTGTCTACATTTATCTTAAGGTCTCGTTAACCATCTATAATTGCTTAATTATGTTTCTAAGTCTATAATATATGTACAAGTTAAACCCAATGTAATGACATTATCGTTTTATTATGATTTATGTTTTCAAATGAGTCATCTTTATAGTAAATGTAAGACCAATCTACTTATGTTCACAGTCTATTGGAAGGGAAGTCTGGAAAGTGTAGGAATACTAGTATTTTTTGTCAGCATCTTTAGTACACTTTCTTCTAGTATTTCTAGAAGTATGAAAATATCGTATTAGGGAATAAGATGTTCGGTAATATGTCTTATAAAGAAATTTGAAATCGTCATTTGTATTTTAGCTGCTGGATGGATCGTGTAAAGGACTTACTCCTAAAGTCGACATCGCCGCTGGGATGAGTTGGGTCCTTGGCCATAAACAACATCCTTGGCTTACTGGTAGGTGTTAAATAAAATAATTATCAGTCTTCACATCGGTTATTGCAGGAAATTCTATCCATAATCCCGGCCATCTCTGTTTTATAAGTTACTCGTTTTTTAGACATGAAACGTGTTTCGTTTTGGATGTAAGTTTGGATTCTGGTGTTAATATAAGAATTGATGAACAATACTCATCTTATTTCAGTAAACAAATTAAAACTCCGTTTACTTTTTACATTTTGTATAGAAGAAAGCGATGCTGAAGTTCATTTAAATACTGTAGACATAAATATAACAAATTACAATTTGCCAAAAATGTAAAGTAATTTTAGGACACTGAAATTGATGTAATAATCATATTTTTTTTAAAATTTGTATAATGAATAAGATGAAAGAAATAATCTTCATAATGTGTTATTTAAATAAGTATTAAAAACAAATTTACACGTGGGAGAAGCTAAAGAAACGCAGGACATATTTTGTGTTATAGTTACAGTACATATTTGCAGTGGTGCACTTTGCTGTACCGCGACTATAAAGGATATTATTAAACCTATTGTTACAGTATTTTTTATGCTCATGTTTATCGTGTTAATTGGTGAAACTTTTTTTCCTTAAGTTGTTCACTAGATGACCTGAGATTATAAGCATCAGCTGAGATTATAGTCATAGCTTGAGATTAGAGTCATGACCCGAGATTATAGTCGTAACTTGAGATTATAGACATGACCTGAGATTATATTCATGACCTGTAATTATAACCATAACTTGAGATTATAGTCATGACCTGAGATGACTATAACCTCAGGTTATAGTCATAACCTGAGGTTATAGTCGTGACCCGATATTATGGTCATGACATCCATAATTAAAAGGCAAGGGATAATGTGAGTGACTATTAACTGCAAGTACTAAATTTATTAACCTATTTCGGCTAACAGGCGCCTGATGCATTCCAAATTAAATGACGCTGACTCAGACGTCAAAACAGACCAAAAACGCCCCGTCACTATACTCGTAGTGTAACAATGCTTTAACCTCTTAATTCTTACGCAAATGGCAGCCTTAGCTGACTCTCTCTTCTCTCTCTCTCTCTCTCTCTCTCTCTCTCTCTCTCTATATATATATATATATATATTATATATATATATGCAAATAACTGCAATGACCGCGCAGTATATAAATGAATAGAAACGACATAAGTATTAAGGAACGTTTCTGCACACGAGGATATTCACGTGGGTCCCAGCAATCAGAAAATGGACGGGCGGCGTGATGAGAGTTGAACCCGGGCCCTTCAGTGTCCGAGTCCACTCTCCAGCCAAGCGAGCCACGAGAGCGCTGTATATATATATATATATATATATACAGGGTGGCGCAGAAGTCGCGCATCATAGGAATTTTCAATGTTGACTATAATATATTATTTTTCTTTTAGGTAGGGGATGGCTGCGAAATTAACAATAGACGAGAGGGTGAGCTTGTTTTTAATGTATGGAATACCAGGTACAAGAAGTCGATGAATCTGTACAGAATTTAAATTCTGTATCAATTCTTCGATTTGTAGTACCTGGTATTCCATGTTTTAAAACCAAGCTCACTCTCTCGTCTATTGTTAATTTCGTAGTCATCCCCTACCTAAAAGAAAAAAATAATATATTATAATCAACACTGAAAATTCCTATGATGCGCGACTTTTGTGCCACCCTATATATATATATATATTATATATATATATATATATATATATATATATATATATATATATATATATATATATATATATATATACTCGTATATACAGGTGCGGCATAAGTCGGTTTACCGAGAATAATGGAATTACCTTATGAAGAATAATATTTATTATTTACTACAGAAATTATTCAAAGTGTCCTCCATCATTTTCAATACACACGTTGCATCTTTGAACCACTGAACAACAAATAGGGCAGCACAGTGCTTTGTTATTATTCAACGTCTCGAACTCTTGGCGTATCTAAGTCATCGTGTGACTTAGATACGCCAAGAGTTCGAGACGTTGAATAATAACAAAGCACTGTGCTGCCCTATTTGTTGTTCAGTAGTTCAAAGATGCAACGTGTGTATCGAACATGATATGATGATAGAGGACACTTTGAATAATTTCTGTAGTAAATGCTAAATATTATTCTTCACAAGGTGATTCCATTATTCTCGGTAAACCGACTTATGCCGCACCCTGTATATATATGTGTGTGTGTGTGTGTGTGTGTAGGCAACTGGGCACAAGCGTGGTGAGTATGTAACAATCCACAAATGTAGTGGGGTAATTTTTTGTGAAGTAGCACTTCTGATACCTCAAAACATTAAAAATTTATATAAAAATCTAAAAATATTTTTGTTCTCAAAAAAACATATGTTGGTCCTGATTAGGTTACGTTACAGTAAGTTACATTAGTTAAGGTTTGGTTAGGTTACATAGTTACGGAGTTACGGGCAAATAAAAACCCTTAGATCCACTCCAGGTTAGCCGAAGAAAGAAATAGAGGAAATAAAGGAAAAATAGAAAAGGCAATTGAAAATAAAGAATAGTGAAAACGTATACTACGCTTACGCTTATACACGTGTAAAGTTCCCACACGGGAACTCTCCCTCCTCCGTCAGCCTCTGCTGAAAGAAATAGTTGTGAAAGAAGAGTTATAGGAAAGTAGGAAAAAGTATAATGAAAAGAATAGCTTCAGAGTTCATTCACACCATGCGTACACTTATCTCGTGCACCCAATTATGGAAAGTAAAGGATAGCATGAAACACTAAACTATTTAATCTAATTTACATCATACAATTTTTTAAGGACTTTTTTTATTTATGTGTAAGAAGTCATCATTTCATCGTTGCATCATTTCCCCGTTGAGTGCCGAAACCATTGTGCCGAGACACTTGATTTTATTAAACATTTACTATTTACATTGCCATCTTTCGTTCTGGAATTACTTAGATAAGGGAGCACTGATCCAGAAGCACCTCCAGCTGGCCAGCACCCCCCTAATTTAAGAATTCTACCGACAGAGTACATATGCAGTTTTTTTTTAAGGAAATTCTATCACATGCTATTTAAAAATAAAATTCGACTCTAGCTAAGTAGCTTCCCTGAAGATAGGTTAGGTTAGGTTAGGTTAGATTAGCGAGTACCTCACTATTTAATGACTTTACAGAAACCACCCTTCAAGCCCTCAGTTCAGTTGCGTCCGAAACACTTATCACGCCCTTCTCGGTTCGATGTCACTAAGGTTAAGTTAGGTTAAATTAGATTTGGTTAAGTAGTTTTTAAGATATATGACTTTGCAAAAGGTGGTACCTCGCTCATGCAGAGATGTGCACGTGTGTGTGTGTGTGTGTGAGAGAGAGAGATAGAGAGAGAGAGATAAAAACTTCACCGTTATCATGACGTAAGAATTATGACATTCGTCGAGCTCTGCCGCTCCTGAAATCAACTCGAAATTCAGACGTTGAAGTTTTTCTTGTGACGGAATTATGACGTCAGAAAAACGTCATCTAATCTGCAGTGTACCTTAAGCTACTGTGCTTTTTCTATATTCTATTTTATATCGTTCATTGTACTATTTGTAGAATTACAATGAATAATGAATTTACCTAAATGTAATTGTGCATTTTGAAGGTTTAGGTAATAGTTACTATGATTTTAAAATGGTTTCATATTACTTCTATGAATAACACACTTATAGTTATACATCAAGTATTTACAAATAAAATATACAAATATACAAATACAAATAAAACATACAAATGAATAAATATACCAACTTGCTTTGCGAGTTTTTTAACTACCTTCGTTTGCTAAAATTTCATTATAGTAACTTTCTCCAACGTAAAAAAACAAAACAAAAAATCAGTATTAATTTAAAGCCAGCACGATAGTACAGTGACGCTAAGTACACTATTACATATTTACAGTAACAAGGCGTATTTCTTTTAAATTCTCGTAACAGAATTTCGAGTGACAACTTTGGAGCCGATTGAAGTTGATGTAAAAGGTTTGGGATTCGCTTTTGACTGGTTGGTAGAAGACATCACCGAATGGATTATGGGTGACATCGAAGACGAAATTACTTACGTGATTGAACACCAAGTGAGAGCTCTCTTTCAGATGGCTTTGAACACGATGGTCATCCCTTGAATGATGATGTTTATACGGAAGAACAATGCAAAGAATTTGATCGGAACACATCATCTTATTCATATGTCGAAAACATTATTTAAAGGTTAAATAATTTAACTGGTAAAAAATAAATAATTGTAAATTAAGCTCACATTTATAATTTATTGTTCCTAGCCAGGAAATAAATAAAATTTAAGCATAAATCATTTACGAATTATTTTAGTTTCTACACTTTACTTCCCTTCCATTTTAGTTCTACGCCATTAAGCATTCCACACAACTCATCGCATGTACTTCTTCTCTCTTCAACTCGTAAACATGGGAATGGAGAGGGGGGGGGGCCATTGCAGAAAGATTTGCAATGTGGTCATTACAGCCCTAAATCTATAAAGGCGCATTTAAGTGTTACTTGAAAAAGTGATTCAAGGTGTTTAACTTTGCTGGTAAAATTCACTAAAAATTATATTATCTAAATAAATGTTAAATTTGGCGAATATGACGTATAACTATTATAGTTTACGTACGCGTCGTAAGCACGTTCTATAAATACATAAATTCTCAAAACGAGTTAAAAAATACTTATTCAGTAAAAGAATACAGTTTGCAGACAGTTTTTACAGTATCTTCAAAGAGAGATATTACTATTTTTCTGTAAAAGCAATGTAGATATCTGATATGCCGTTAATATATTAAAGTATTCTTACCTGAGTATGCCATTAGGAAATATGGAAGCTCCTCAGGCAAATTCGATAGGACTCGGTTTATTTATTACATAAGAGAAGTGAAATGAAATAAATAGTAATAACAATTCATACATATGTACATATGTACACACACACACACACACAAACACACACGTATATATATAAATTTTGTTCTATAATAATGATAAATATTTTGCTATTATTACTAAGAACAGGAAATATGTCAATTTTGACATTATTAAAAAATATGTGATCCTATATAAAAAAATAGTCATTAAAACAAAGTTCTAAGCGTCATTTCGAACAGCGGATATGAACTTTCCTACTTCCGCAAAACGAGAATGACACTTGATACATTTGGGAACTTGTGTAAAGGAAATGTCTCGAGTATGTACAGTTTTATATTTTCAAATATCTGATTTTATTGTTAATTAAGAGTAGAAAAAGACTTAAGCACTGCGCGTTTCCATTTTATTATGTTCCATTATCCAGTATATGACTGCATCTCCTATCGCCTCTCTCGTTCTTCGCTTCTTGGCGCTTTATCGGAATTTGATGAAAGAGAGAATTGTGTCTCATTCTGAGCATGCTTTCATCGGAACTCTTTTTGTCAGAGTTCTGGATTCGTTTGGAGAGAGAGAGAGAGAGAGAGAGAGAGAGAGAGAGAGAGAGAGAGAGAGAGAGACCTGAAATTTAATACAATACCAAGTAACGAAACACCTATAAAGTAATTTCCGATGCACGAAAGAATTGACAATTTTGTAAAACAAACATCATTTTACAAATTTCCTCGAATTACAAATGCCCTTAAGTTTTAGATTTAGGATTTCACCCACTATATATTTAAAACCTCATAATTATATGAATTTATTTTGTTAATTACTTAATAATAAAGATGCATCACATAATATTAGTTTCATATAAACTACTCAAAATAGGCAAACTTTAGCTATACTGATCAGATGTTATATCAGATAAATTTCAAAAGTTATCTATAAGCGCCATCTGTGACGGTTCCAGAAAAAACTTCTATTAAATTCTGGTAAAAATCTTGATTATTCCATGATACCGAGACTGATTGCCCTTTTGTTCAGACTGGATATGGAAGAGAAAAATACAAGGAAGAAGAAAAAATAGATTGTGAACGACTGGTATTTCGTTTTTGTCTCCATACTACTTGTACTGTACATTAAGTACCATAATAAAATTTAGTTCTGGAAAGGTTCTCTTCATAATATAGTTTGTTCACAAATAACAAACACACTTTTAGTATAAATGTATAATCTAAACGAAGAGTTTTGGGATAATAATTCTCTACAATGTACGTAATTGAGGAACTCAAAAAATTCTATTCAGTTGGCAATCTCCAGATTTAATTCTCATATAGCTACGATCAAATGTTTTTTGTTATTAAAAATGTTGAAGAAACAGTTTTCTTATAGTGTGAAGTTGTTATTAAAGTTTTAGTGACGTGTGTGTTAAGGCGATTCAGTAGCTACAAACTTTGTGAAAAAATCTCCGCTATAGAAAAACAATTGGAATAATGAAGTTTCTTGAGAGCGGATATTTGTAATACAATCCCGGAATTGGTAAACCAAATGCCAACGGAAAAACTGTGGAAACGTTTTGTTTTGGCATTTTTCCCGTTACAAGAGGAAACCACAGTGAACTTGACTCATGCTGAGAAAAATTAAATTCTGTGAGACTCATTTATTTTCACTTTAGACTTAAATTTTATATTATTTTGAAAGAATATCGATAATTTTTTTATCGTTAAGTATATATATATATATATATATATACATATATATATATATATATATAATATATATCTATATATATATATATATATATATATATATATATATATATATATATATATATATATATATATATATATATATATATATATATATATATATATATATGCAGTATATGTTTTTAACATATTAATGTTCTGTTACACGATTATTAAGCCATATATGAAAACAACTTTTATTTAGCCAAAAGTAAATCTGTTCCCTAGCGTTTGTCTGTATAAACTCGTCCACGAAACACGTCCTGTATCGATCCATCTTCAAGTAATGTAATCTAGGATTAATAATTCAAATTTTACTTAGAATCGTAGACATTAATTTAATAAAGTTTTGAAGTCAGACGTAGTGATTTAAACTTTCCAAAGATTTACTTTTCTCTCGTCAAACTGCGAGCCAAGAAGGTACAGTATAAAACAAAACTGAAATGCACCAGAAAACAACGTATACGATTCACTCGATATGTTGATGCAAGTTTTATTGATGCTTTTGGGAAGTGATTTGTACAGGACATAGCTAGGCTCCCGCAGGCCATTCGACCTTCACAAATCTAGATTTGCCTATTTAAAACAGCCCTTAAATGGCTTATAACGAAATCCTTTAAAGGGCAATTTAAGCTAAACTTCCTATACAAGGAAATACGAAAGGATTTTGATACACTTTAAGAGCAATGACATCGAGACCATAAAATTCCTATTCCGACCTTTAAAGAATTCAATTCCAATTCGGCCACAAATCATCCATCAATTCCGGATCATAGTCGTTCTTGAATCAGAAACGATCAGGTATTATAGAGAGATACGTTAAATTTTTAATCTTTCTTGAGATATTGCGTAAAAAAAATGGATTATTACCGTTATTATTATTTTTGGGTAGTAATTTGCGAATACACGCAAGAATCCAATTTCAGGCATATACAAAATACCTTTCGAAGAAGCTTCAACACACACACACACACACACACACACACACACCACATATATATATATATATATATATATATCTTAATTTCGTTTTCAGTGGATGACTTAAACTTCATTCGTTCGCACATACAAATGGAGAATGACTTTCTCCCAAAAAATATAGTTTGTAAATCCATTGACAAATTGGCGTGTCAAAGAGTTCACAAATAGAAGCAAAAATGTGGAGCATTTTATTATAGAAAATCTATATTTATACGGTCATATTTTACTAAAATGTGAACTAATAATTGATAATAAACCCCATGAAAATGTGTGAAAATGGGAGAAATAACTCATTTTCGTCAAATTTAGTAAATACTAATAAAACATGGAACGCTTTACTTAAATGCACGTCATAGAACGTTGTAAATGCCGTCTTGGGCACATAGCCAAAAGAAAGTACGCTTTTTATGAGAACTTACACGCAAACTATGTACAATATATATATATATATATATATATATATTGTTATTGTTCAATAGTGATCATTAAGTTTTGATGTTAATCTGTTGCTATTCCAGTTTTACTATTTTCCTTTTGTCTTAAATCTCTCTCTCTCTCTCTCTCTCTCTCTCTCTCTCTCTCTCTCTCTCTCTCTCTCTCTTTCTTCAATCTTGTTTTCTTTTTTCTTTAATTCTTCCATCCACCCCTTTTTCTCTCTTCTTTCTCTTTTCTTTCTATCTCCTTTTACTTTCGTTTCAACTTTCCCTGATTTGGGTGCGCCAAATTTCCGTTTTGATAAATTCTTTGAAAATACTTTGCAATCTTAACGTTTATGTGTATTTATTACGCGTTTTAATGTATTTTCTATAACCCCAAATAATAAAGGTTAAATGAAAAAGTCCCTAATTGAGGTTGTTGGAGAAATTTCTCAATGATCTCTAGTTTATAAGCTGTTTCTTAACGTAATGTTAATATTTAATGTTAATTTTAATATTATTTATTATTCATGTCAGAGGACCTTTATTATACGTAAGAATTTTAATCCTTTTTTTTTTTATGCTGTTTTCGAGTTAATCCTAAAAGGTTTGACCATATTTATGACGGGCTTCGGGCCTCGAGACTTCATCTGCAAACGGGTCCTATCCAATATCGTTCAATTCTTTTAAGAGGTGTGTTGGGCTGATACCCTCGAGCGGAGGTTATACCCTACAGTGAGTCACTTTTACCGCGAAAACGTTGGCAGACTAGTCTTTTGACTTTTTCTTACTTTTTAATGCATGCAAGGAAAATTCCTATGAGTAGATTCAATGCTGTATTAGTGTAATTGCGGGTCTAATTACACGTTTTATATGGGAAAGCACCTTCTCGTTAAATTTACTTTCTTATTCGAGGAGTAACAAACGCCGTGCAGCATATTTATTAACAATTAAGGCTTCTTTTTCATCTTCATTCTATCTAGAAGCATAGTTATACCACGATGACGTCATCAGAGACGAAATGATTACATTCTTCCAAGCAAACATATCAATGGGAAACCGTTTTCAGGAATTTTTTTTTTTACTCGTTCTAAATCAAGCCAAATTCCTTACCCGTTTACAATAACGTTTACAGAAATAAACGACAGAATAACGTCATCTGATTGATGTGACAGTTAACTGATAAATGATTAGGAGTTAGATTAAATTAAATTGGTTTAGCTTAGGTTAGGCTAAGCCTAGATTAGGCTGGGTTAAGTTAGGTTAAGTTAGTTTTTTAGAGTGTCAATAGTAGTATGTCTCGTCGACCAAGTAGTTACAGTATAAGTCCCTTAAACTTTTTCATGCCACAAACGTTCAGTTTTAACTTAGTTCATTCAGGCTTTCAGTTATGTTTCTCCTCATAGAATGTTCCCCTTTTCACTCTTCTGTGACGTTTGATTCATTTTTGTTTGGCTATTTTAAAAGACTTTTCTTTGTCACACTTCATTCAAGTTTTGAATGGCTACGAGTGCCATATTTAATAGTACAATCTTAACTAGTATTTTGGTTTAATACAATACAAATAACTGTAGAAATAGAAAAGTTAAGTTATATATATATATATATATATATATATATATATATATATATATATATATATATATATATATATATATATATATATATATATATATATATATATATATATATATATATATATACCGGGTGTGTCCCATTCGAAACGAAACAACTTTGAAACTCTGTAATTTTTAAAGTATTAATGTGAGAATGTTGAAACTTTGCCAGTTACTACATCATATACATAAGTTTTTGTCATAATGTTTTTTGTTTGTTTCAAATTGAATTATGTTTACCCCACAAGAAAAAGCGAAATGTGTGTTATGGATGGCTGAGTTGAAGTCCCCTACTCTGGTGCAACGGCGATTCCGTACAACCTTTCACGAGGAACCACCCACCAGAAGAGACCTATATGCATGGACCAAGAAATTTGAGGAGACTGGCAGTGTTCTAAAGGAACACTCTGGAGAGCGAACAAGATCGGAAGATGTTGAACGAATACGCGGCGCCTTTGGTAGTAGCCCGAGAAAGTCCATCCGTCGTGCCAGTGTCGAACTGCAGATTCCTCGTTCAACTGAAAGAGCGCATCACAGAAGCGGTGGACTCTGTAACCCCTGAGATGCTAGGCAACGTGTGGAGGGAAATTGAGTACCGTTGCGACCTGGTCCGTGCTACAAATGGTGCACATATTGAATGCATACAATAAAGAACTCTAATATATCTAAATGTCATAATTCACATATATCATATGAAACTTTATGACATTCACTATTTACTGTGTGAATATTACATTGTTTGCATCATTCAATAAAAAATTATAAGGTTTCAAAGTTGTTTCATTTCGAATGGGACACCCGGTACATATATATGCAATAAAATCACAGAACAACACGTGATCTTTTTAATAAGCAAAGAACCACAGGGAAAAGGAAAAGGAAACACGAAGTCCGAGTTCTTGTTTCCTTTTCCTTTTCCCTGTGGTTCTTTGCACACACACACACACACACACACACACACATATATATATATATGCAGGAAAGAAGGGGCCCAGGGAGAACGCTTGCAAAATCGTCCCCCCCCCCCCCCCCCCCGCGCTAGGAGGGAGAAAAGGAGCAAAAATCAAAGTTCAAGGTTTTCGAGATGCCTGGACACTCTGCGTTTGAAAGATTGAAGGTAAAAGGAGAAAGATGGACTGAGGAAAATTGTTCCAGAGTTGACCGGGTGAGTAGATGAAAAATTGAGAATATTGATTAACCTTTGCGTCAGAGAGTCGGACAGAAAAGGAATGAGAATGTGTCGAAAGTCTGGTACTGCGTACTCTCCTTAAGGGAGGAGGAAGCACGCGGTTAAAGAGTTCAGAAAAGCAGTGTCCGTTATAATAGCGATAGTAAAGAGAGAGTGAGGTAACATTGCGTCAAAGAGAGAGGGACTGATGATAGTCAGTAAGAGACGGGAAACTGATGAGACGAAAAGCCTTTGATTCCACCCGGTCAAGTAGAGCTGTGTGAGTTGAGCTAGCCCACACATAAGAAGCGTAGTCTATACATGGACGAACAAGATCCCTGTACAGAGACAGCAACTGGGTTGGAGTGAAGAAAGTGGGGAGCCGGTACAGCACACCTAACCTCTTAGAAGCTGTTTTAACCCTTTGAGGACCAAGGGACATATTTGTCCCAACGGAAATAATAATATAAATTGTACAATGATGCAACGTTTCTGCAAATACATCTACATGTTTATGTAGGTAACGTTTAGTTGTCGGAAAAATTAACCTAAAAATGGGTCATTTAACCCTTTAACGCCAAACTTTTTTGTAGGGTTAAGTCTAAATGCGTGTATTTGAAACGGTACGTATTCAACCCAGTCGGCGTTAGAGGGTTAAGTGACTATAGTTACTAACATATCTAATTGTAAATAACAATAAAACTTACACTTTTAAGTTCAAAGAAACGTATACCGGTTGTCAAAGGGTTAAAAAGAGAGTATATGTTATCTTTCCAGAAAAAAACCCGAGAAAAGGAAACACCAAGAATGTTAAGAGAAGAAGAAGAAATGAGTTGTATATTGTTGAAGATAAGAGGATAGTCGTGTGGAAGATTGTGACGAGTAGACAAATGGAGGAACTGAGTTTTTGAGGCCAGTGGCTGATCCATACCGTCTTCCATTGTCTTCCGGAAGACTGTCAGAATTTGGAGAGTATAAAAATTTTAATTTTAATTTTATTATGCAGCAAAAAAATAATGAAAATATTTATAATTATAAAATAATTATCATAATTATAAATACTTACATTATTTTTTGACTGCATAATAAAATTAAAATTAAAATTTTATACTCTCCAAATTCTGACTGTCTTCCCGGAAGACGCTGGAAGACGGTATGGATCAACCACTGGAGGCATTGAAAGCCACGAGGCTTTCTCTTCCTCAATCAGAGATAGTAGAAAGATCAGAGGTCAGGTGTACTATAACCACCTCACGTGAATTATGGAGTGACTGTTAAGAGGGACTCTTTGTGAAGCGGATGGAGAAGTGAAGCGTGGAATCATCGTCAAATGAGTGAATATGACAGGAAGTGCGATTTAACAGAACATTGATAAATAAAAGGAAAATAGTAGGTGATAGGACAGAGCCCTGAGGAACACCACTATTAATAGCTTTAGGAGAAGAACAATGGCCATCTACAACCGCAGTACTAGATTGGCCAGAAAGGAAATCAGAGATGAAGGCATAGATAGGATAGAAACCGAAGGAGGGCAGTTTGGAAATTAAAAATTTGTGTTAAACTCTATCAAAAGTTTCACCGAAATTCCGAGAGGAGGATGACGAAGAGTCAGAGAGATATGTAAAGAGATTGCCAGTAGAGCGCCCCTTGCGGAACCCATCCTGACGATCTGAAATAATATTGTGAGAAGAGAGGTGTTTAAGAATCTTTTAATTGATGATAGATTAAAAAATTTTAGAAAGACAATAAGTCAAAGCAGTTGGAAGATAGTTGAAGAGTTGAAAGCGGTCACCCATCTTTGGGACAGGCTGAACGAATGCGAACGTCAAACAGGGAGGAAAACTACCACATAAAAGTCAAAGACGAAATAGTTTGCCTGTGCAGGGTGTCAGCACAGAAGAACAGTTCTTGAGAGCAATAAGAGGAACACATCAGGACCATACGCCTTCCAAGAGTTGAGCCCGGATAGGGCAGAAAAAAAATCCTAGAATTCTAGTTTCAGACATAATTAAGTTAGATGGAGTAGGAGATGGAGGAACAGCACCGGAATCGTCCAGAGTTGAGTTGGAGGTGAAAGTTTAAGCGAAGAGAAGTCTGAGCGAATCAGAAGAAGAGACGGTAACTGAGCTCTCGGAATAGAAAAGAGGAAGGAAAGAAGAAGTAAAGTTGTTGGGTAGACTCTTCCCAACAACTAGGCTAGGTGCCAGAAAGAGCGAGAAGAATTAGAATTGGATAGGTTTTCACATTTCTGTCTGATGAAAGGATTTTTGGCGAGTCGAAGAACAGATTTTTCACGATTCCGGGCAGAAATATAAGGTGAGTGAGAATCAGGAGTTGGGCTGGCGACGGTAGCTTCTGAAATGCGATAGCATTAGAACAAGAAAAGTTAAACCAGGCTTTTATGCATTATTAGTAGAAATAGAATATGAAATGTACGCCTCCTTGCCCAAGAGAATCACCTACGTGATGTGCTCAGCGCACTCTGAAGGCCCCCGGTCACGGAAGCAGTAATCATTACATGGGAAATCAAAAAAATATTGCCAGAGTGACAAGGGCGCCTGCTCTTGGGAGGATTCAAAATCCGAACTGGAGCTATAGGACAGGAAACAGATATAAGATTGTGGTCGGAGGAGCCCAACGGTGAAAAAAGATTGACAGAGTAAGAAGAAGGACGAGTGGTGAGAAATAAACCCAGAATGATGGGCCTATCTCCGAGGGGATCGGGAATAGTCAGTAGAATTTGGCGAAATGTAGAGAGCGCAGATGTATTTAGTTTGAGATTGGCAATTAAGCCATAGACAGAGGGTATAGAATTCGCAGGATTCAAGTTCAGGAATACAAGAGCAAGTTAGGTCGTTCAGTACATACTGTATACGCGACATCCACCTTTGGAATGAAACTGAGTATAGCGAAAGTAGGAAGGTATAGAAAAGGGGTTGCTGTCAGTCGTCCCAGACATCTCAATTTCAGTGAGAAGAGAAGGTGGGGAGAGGTGGTGGTCAACAGATTGTAAATTTGAGTAAAGGCCACGGATGTTGCAGAAGTTTTTGAGAAGTGAATCAAGCAGAGGCCCAGAATATCTCGAATGGGCAGTAGCAGAACCAGCCCCGCTGCCCGGGTCTGTGTTCCTGATATTGGCAACAGGCGTGGGGCAATTACTTGGCCAATGTAATTAATTACCATTACAATTACATTTACAAAGAATTGCATTTTTTTCATCAATACACACTATTTGATTCATGTCATGCTTTTCTACGGAGGTATTTCAATTCCATTTTCAGTTTTGGTCATCATTTTGAATAAAAACTAGATATAAATATTACGTTAATAAAATGTACTCTTTTTTTTGTAACATTGCACGAAACTGTATTTTTCATCAAGCAGTTCTTGTTATGGACAACTGGACATTGGGCATATGTATGTGATATGGTGTAATGAAACCAAAGATAAGGCACTTAGGCACTAAAAAAATACTAATATAAGACAAAAGAACTGGCACTTTAGTTAGGAACATTTGAAATAAATGAAGCATTTTATTTCAAATAAAAAAAATAAAATTTTAACATTCTCAAAAGAAAGCTCCCTGAGACATGATGAGCAAGTAGTTTAAACTATAAGTATAATCCATTAACGTTAATACTCATGTAATTGAAAGTAAATGACTGTAATTGTATAACTATCTTGGTTTCTTAATATAATTAATTACAATTACATTTTAGGTAGTCAATTACAGTTATTGCCAGTTACATGAAAAATGTGATTAATTACAATAAATTACAATTACAATTACCCCATACCTGATTGGGCGGAGGAGCTAGAAGTGGGAACGTTTATGGTCCCTTCCCGAAGGGTCTCCGGGGCTCTTGAAATCGATGCCATTTTGTTTTTTTAATTGTAAAAAGATTGTGTAGTGTGTAATATGCGTGTATGTGTAGTGAGGAATAGGGAGAGAAGTGTGTGTTTGAAAGTATGCTGGACTGCTTACAGGGTAGATGAGACACGGAAAAAGATCAGCTTGGGAGGACAGTGACAGTAGAAACGGGAGTTCCAGCAGTCCCTATCTCCTGTCCAACGTACTCCCCCCGGAGTACACTTCCCTGGTCAATCGGTGTCCACAGTTTTCTCCACACACACACACACACACACACACATATATATAATATATATATATATATATATATATATATATATATATATATATATATATATATATATATATAGGGTGGTCCAAAAGTCCCTATCTATTTTGCTGAAATAGTGATGTTTCTGTTTTATTTTCTACAGGCCATAGATAATGATGGATGTACAAGAACGTGTGATGGTAGTAACACTACGTATCCAAGGGAGGAAGTGCAATGAAGTTCGAGAAAATTTCCAAGGAAGATTTCACAAACCAGGACCTACAGACAAAGCAATTCGCGAGCTGGTCAATAAATTTAAAAGAACAGGATTTGTTCATAATGAGGCAAGATCTAGACGTCCAGGTACCTCTCAAGAAAATGTTGAATTGGTAAGAGATTCCTTTGAAACAAATCCTAGAATGTCAACTCGCACACCATCACGTAAACTGAGCATACCAAAAACGACTGTTTTAAGGATTTTAAAATCAACATTAAAAAAGAAAAGTTACCATATTCAAGTGCTACACGAGTTACACGAAGACGATTATCCAAGACGAGTCGCCATGTGTACAGAATTGATTGAAAAAAATTCATACCGAAAATTTATTAAACCACATTCTCTTCAGCGATGAGGTGACATTCCACACATGCGGAAAGGTTAATCGAGATAATTACCGTATCTGCTAGTGGAAAACCAACAGAGTTCTACGAATAGGAGAGAGATTCTCCTAACGTTAATGTCTGGTTGGGTATGACAAGATCGAAGATTTAAGGGCCTTTTTTCTTTGCAGGGCCAATTTATCTTAATATGCTTCAGCAGTTTCTTGAACCCCAGCTTCGTTCAGATAACATTCTCGACAATGTTGTCTTTCAACAAGCTGGAGCTCCATGTCACTATGCAAACATCGTTCGGGCGTGCCTTGATGAGCTCTTACCAAATCGCTGGATTGGACGTGGTGGGAACAGGCCCTGGGATGTACGATCTCCGGATTTAACACCATTAGCCTTCTTTGCATGGGGCTTTATAAAGTTTGAGGTTTACAAAACAAGAGTTACAGACCTCAAGATCTGCGAACCCGCATTGTCGCGACAGTCGCTAAAATAACTTCAGAGATGCTTGAGAATGTGTTCCGCAATGCAGTGAACAGATGTGAGATTTGCAGAGACACTGATGGTGCTCACATCGAATCTCAGACCTAAGTTTTATAAATAAATATACATATGATTATGTTACTACATTTTTATCCTAAAATACTATTATTTCAGCAAAATAGAGTGAGACTTCTGGACCACCATATATATATATATACTCGTATATACGAAGTCTGTTTAAAAAGTATTTGGCCAGGTTGTTTATATTTAGAACAAGATCACGTTCGGAGTTGTGACTGTGCTAAACATGTCTCTGCATGTCGAGACAAGTTGACTGATAGGGTTGCACTTCATTGTGTAGCGTCAGTCCAGTGTGGTGAGCCAATAAAGTTAAACGTACATTGTTTCGCGGCGATTTCTTACGATGTCGGTCATGTTACTTGTTTGTTTTTTACTGTGAATGTGTTGTGCACCATGAATATGCTTCACAAGGACAAACAATCAACAAGGAATTTTACAGTGAAGTTTTGAGACGTCTACTTGAAGCAGTTCGGAGGAAACGGTCGCAGAAGTGGGAGTCTGGAAATTGGATGTTTCATCACGATAACGCGCCATCTCACTCGTCGCAACTTGTCCAGCAATTTTTAGCCAAAAACGCTACCCCTCAAGTACAGCAGCCTCCATACTCGCCGGATTTGGCTCTATGCGACTTTTTTTTTGTTTCCGAAGTTCAAACAAACTCTGAAAGGACACCGGTTCGCTGATGTTGAGACCATTAAAAGAAATTCGAGGGAGCAGCTTTTGGCCATTCCAAAAAGTGCTTCCGAAATTTTTTTTCAATAGTGGCAGAATCGTTGGGCAAAGTGTGTGGCTTCAGCAGGAGCGTACTTTGAGGGAGATTAAGCCCCCAAACCCTGTAAGTAACATATTCTGTCTATAATCGCATCAGTCCGGATACGTTTTGAACAAACCTCGTGTGTGTATGCACGGTCTGTGTGTATCATAAAAAACTTCAGGGAACCATTCTGAGTTCATTCCCACATATATATATATATATATATATATATACTGTATATATATATATATATATATATATATATATATATATATACAGGGCGTCCCAAAAAAATGTATACACACTTTAAATACTTATAAAGGCAGTGTTTATTAAAATACATTTCATTTTCAAAATGTAATAGAATCTACAGACATTATTTAATTGTTTGTCAACGCCTGTTTTCAAACTGACGTCCGTTCTGGTCCAGGCACTGCTGATAACGCGAAGCAATGGAATCGCAAACATCACGAAACATTTCGTTTGGTATTTGTGTGCATTCTCGTTCAATGGCTGCTCTCAATTCAGCGACTGTTGCAGGTTTTATAGCGTAGACTTTGTCTTTTAAGTATCCCCATAAAACAAAGTCTAGTGGTGTGAGGTCTGGTGAACGCGGAGGGTATTCTACGAAACCCCTTCGTCCAATCCACATCCACATCGTGCCAAGTACCACTCGCAATACTCCACTCTTCGGTCCGGATCATCTTCATTAATAGCATGGACTAATCTTGGAATGTAACTTTTCCATTGACAGCGCTTCAAAATGCGTTGGACAGACGATTCTGAAATTCCTACCTCACGACTCGCTTGCCGCACAGATTTTCTTGGACTTTGGTGATACGTTTCCAGTACTCTTTCTTGCTTTGTGGGGCTTGTCGATGTCCGTGGTCTTCCGGAACGCTTCTTGTGGACATTCTGAACAGTTCCATCGGCTTCAAACCTATCTCTAATTCGAGTGATGGTAAGTCGCGTTGGTGGATCTGTTTGAAACTCCCTCCTAAACTGTCTTTGCACTTCAACTGCGTTTTCACACTTCCAGTAGCATTTTAGAATGAATTTCCTTTGTTCAAAGCTTAGTCTGACTGCCATTATTAATTCTAATGGGTTTAACTTGGAAAGAAAGAAACATCAATTGAGCTATCAGCTGTTAAAGTGTGTATACATTTTTTTGGGACGCCCTGTATATATATATATGTTCTGCTACCTGTTGAATTATTACTTGTTTGTAGAAAATGTATGTTGTAAAGTATTTAAACATAAATTGGCCCCCCCCCCCAAAAAAAAAGTTCAAAGAAAAATAATGTAAGCAAAATATGTTTATTGAAACTTTGAAACTTCATCACTGATGGAACAGCAAAGACAAGCAGCAGTCTCCTGGAAGGATACCTTTTATAAAGCCTATCTCTCGCATCATATTTAACGTCTTGTACACAGCATACGCGCTGAATGCCTAATTCTCGCGTTTTAACTTATAATTTATACCCATTTTACATACACACGCGACTATCATGCAAGCATACCCATGGCGAAGACACTTCACTAACCCCCTTTACCCCGTACCTCCATCCATGCCCATTGATGAAAGAATACTAACTCGCTTACTACATAAACAATCACAAAAATGATTAACACCAAATACATATATAGAATTATACGTTTTGAGTCCTACGTCGCAATGCTCCGCACGTCATATTTCGAACGTTTCGAGGAATGCCAACCATTCGCCTGAAACGTTTCATAAGCCCCATTTAATTTGGAGAGAGACCTCGTAATTCGTTCATACTTTCATCTTACAAAAATCACTCATCTGAAACGTGAAAAGAACACATTTGTATAAATATTTTATAGGGTATTGTGAATACGATGGGGGTCGACCCCTGACCTTCTTTACCAAGAGGGGGGGGTCAGGTCATGTCAAATGAGATGAGAGTAACGTAGGAAAAACTTATAAAATAAAAAGTTAAATATTACTCGCATGGAGGAGAAGTGAAATAATAAATACGAGATATTAATTCAAATATTAATACATATAACGTTTAATTGAATTTCATGTACCAATAATAATCTTATTTACAATATGATGATAAGTAAACTGAATGGCATTCCACCTCTTCAGAGTATATATATATATATATATATATATATATTAGTGATGGATCGAATAACCGCAACCGCAACCGCAACCGCACTACAACCGCACAAAAATTCACAACCGCAACCGTAACCGCAACCGCCGTTCCATAAGTGCGGTTGCGGTTGTAAAAGCTTAGTTAATTTTAATTTTAGGTTAATTAGAAATATTTCTTTTTTTAAAAAGAAAATGATGGGTCTCCTTATGCGTGCTTAAACGTGACGTCATACGGCTGCCGTAGTAAAATTGGTTTAAACTGCGCTCTAAGTTATTACTCTGTGAGCTCCATGAAGTAACATTTTTTATTTAATTTTCTTCAAACTAAAATCGCCTTTAGTACAATAGTCAATAAAGCTTATTCCTGCTCGACGGACCTCTCGGGTTCGTGTAACTTGGTCAATGGCCTTGGTTGGCCAAAGGGGTGGTTTCTCGAACATGACTCCCCCCAAAAGGGAGTAAAGAAGTGGTCTGTGTTAAAACGGACCTGCGCAGTCTCAACTCGCTGCTAGTTGACAACATCAGTCCTCGTTCTGCTTTGATTGTTATCAACATAAGGTATTTACTAAATAAATACTATTTAGTATATATTATGTACCAAGTGTGGCTAAATCGCACTATAGTGGCTAAATCCAGTTAATAATTACGCATTTTTCCTAGTATATGATAACCGCAACCGCAACCGCGGTTGGAAAAAATTCGACAACCGCAAACACAACCGCAACCGCGGTTGTGAAAAACCGACCACTCGATCCATCACTAATATATATATATATATATATAATATATATATATATATATATATATATATATATGCACTAGAATCACAAAATAACACGTGACCTTATAATAAGCAAACAACCACAAGGAAAAGGAAACACAAAGTCCGAGCGCTTTCGTGATATATTCACATTATCAAGGATATATATATAGTTTAGAAAGCATTTTTAATATTATTAATGGCACAGTGGTGGATTAATAGGGCAAAGCTGCACAGTACTTTCGTAGGAAATAGTGATCTCTTTTTAATTGCATTCTAATATAAATTTTATCATAAATTATGAAATTAAAAGGTAAAAGATAATAAAGGGGAAACGGTGTACGCGCAAGAAACACACACACACACACACACACACACACACACATGTTTAGAATGCTGAATGCCAAATGTGCGTGCCTGTATGGTCTTCTGAACCGTTCTAATGACAGCCGAATGGAAGATTTATTGGCTGTATTTTCAGCCCCGAAATGTCCTTTCTTCGGAGGGGTTCTTAGGGGGGAGGGGAGGGGGCTTTCTTCGGCCCCGTCGATCCTTTCCTCGAGGCCTTTCACGAAACCACTTTCACTTCACTCCAGATACCCAACTCACACGTCTTGTCACACCTTTTGCCCAATAAATGCATACCAATACCACAGCTATTCATTCATATATATTATATATTATATCACACACACACACACACACACACACACACACCAAATATATATATTATATATATATATAATATATATATATATATATATATACGTACGTAAGCATGTATATATGTATACATTATTATCCCAACTGCTCTGGAGGGTTCTGATCAGTTTTTCATACATTTTCTCTTTGTATTTTTAAATACATTTCATTTTCTTTTATTATTCAATATTTATAAGTTTCCTTTTATATTTCGTTACGTCATTTACAATAATAATAATAATAATAATAATAATAATAATAATAAAAGGACTATTTTTGAGAAAGCAAAAACAAAAAACAAAAAAAACAGAAATGCCAGAAAATTTTTAACATTTTTTTCAATTCTGGAAAAAAAAATTTTCAACGTATAATTTCGAGATGTTTAAATTATTTAAAGATTATGTAGAGGGTGGATGTAAAGTTGTAATTTTCGACGAATTTCTTTGTCTGAAATTCTTCTCTTTTTTTTTTCCCCCCCCAAGATTTTAATATTAAGATTTTTTTTCCAGAATGGATGCCAAAAATTAGTGTTATATAACTTTCTCTATCCACAGTGTATTGTAGGGATAGTGATTCTATAATATTTTAGAATACTGTATATTATATATATATATATATATATATATTGAAGTAATTAGACTGTAACAAAATGGACGTTCAGGTTTGTTAGGTTAAGTTGGTTTAGATTAACTTATTAATTTGGCGTAAGCCATGCAGGTAAAGTTAGGTTAGGGCTAACTTTTTTGAAGCATATGTTGTTAATTCTTCTTTTATATATATATATATGTGTGTGTGTGTGTGTGTGTGTGTGTGTATGTGTGCGTGCTCTGGGTATGTGGTATTACCTGAGTCTGTAAATTAAATAAAAATGATAGGACAAGTACATTAATTAAATTTCTTCCAGACCAAAAGGTAAAAGATCGAATTGTAAAAGTCCATTTTCAAGTTTGGGAAAGATGTAAAATTGATAGATTTGTTAAATCGGTTCATTCTTCCAACACAAATGCCGACTCTTATCTTTACGAGTCTAAATTACCCAGATAAGTGACAATCATTTTAGATTTAGGTTCCAAGTGGCTGGCACTCTATATATATATATATATATATATATATATATGAAAACACACTACAGGGAGGTGCATAAGTACCCTTACACGAAGAAATACCCCCTGCACAAGAGAGAGACACCAAGAACACAGAAGGGAAGGGAAGCAGTGGTGGCGGAACGGAAGAAAGAAATTGAATTACATAGGACTCGTAAGAAATATAAACGACGGGCCATATGCGAATATTATGAAACAGGTTCGTGTAAATACGGCTCAAACTGCATGTATGATACAATCAACCCCAAAAAATTTCTATCTGATGAGGAATGGAAGATGCAGGTACGAAACAAACTGCTACTTTTTCCACCCTCCTATGTACAGACAGTCAATTAAAGAGAAAAAAAGCCTAAGTATAGAGTGTCCGTATTTTCACATTAAGGGTACTCAAAGAAGAGAACGAGAAAGAACGGATCACATCCGAAATAGAAGTAGTAACAAGAGCAATGAAGCATATTTTTTAGAGGAAATGAGGATGATAAAAGCGCAACGAGCCCTTCTAACAAGAAAAGACAACTTTGCAGATACATGTATCACAGTATTATATACATCACCCTTCTATTCAACACCATCCACCGATAATACAACAACCACAGTGGTATCAAGGGTCGCAACCCCAATACCCCCAAATGCAGCAGCCCAACCAATAACACCAAACAGGAACCCACATCGACCAGGAAACGACCATTATCTAGGAAAACCGAACACAAAGATTAGAAACCCTATAAATGTATTATATACACAAAGCTGGGCACTTGCGGTTTTTTTTGCGGTACTGCGGTACTGCGGTACTACCGCACTACCAAACCGGTACCGCATAACGCAGTACCGCAAAAATGCGGTAGCGGTACTGCTGTACTTTCAGCGATCCTTTGCGGTACTGCGTTATGCGGTACCGGTTTGGTAGTGCGGTAGTACCGCAGTACCGCAGTACCGCAAAAAAACCCGCAAGTGCCCAGCTTTGAATTATATTATACAAATATAAAAGGCCTATCTATACTGACCATGTAGACTGCAAATTACAATACTTGCAAAATTTGGCTATGGAAACCAGCATAGATATCATATGCCTAACGGAATCACACTTACATAAATGCGGAAAAGGCTGTAAAAACTGCATCAAGGATACTGAAATAGTAATGCTGGACTACAACATATACAGAGCAGATAGAGTTGCTAGACGAGTGGGAGGGTGTTATATCTCCGTGAAAAACACGTACACATGTGAGGTGAAGGTAAGCAAATCAAACAGCACAATCGAAATTATTAGTTTCCTTTCTAGTTTGAGTCGCCTTGCATCCGTTCTGCATCTGTGGAGATGTTTTACGGTTTGTTTCCGTTGTCTAAATAGTGCCCTGACTTTTCTCTCGAGCTTGCTACGTTTTCTTTTTTGTCTCTCTGGGTAATATAGGTTTAGTTTCAGTTTATATTATACATAGTATTTCTTCTGGAGTCTTCTCGTGAAGTAGCAATTCCCAATTTACTTTCTTTAAATCTTTATTTACACTTTTCCAATTTACTTTCTTTGAATTTATATTTAAACCTTCAAATATTCCTTCTGACTCTTCGGGATGCGTTTTCAGAGGGTGCTAACTTCAATTACATATCGATTAGGTTATGGTCGGAGAAATTTGTGTGCTTTACCTTTTTATTTATTATTATCTCATTCTTATCTGTCAAAATTAAATCTAAAACGTTCTCTTTTCTAGTGGCTTCACACATTTCCTGGGTAAGGGCATAATGTTCCATAACATTTAATAGCATTATTGCTTGGGTCCTATCATCTTTTGTAATGTTATCATGAAACTTCTCAACATACGAGTATATGTGAAATAGAAATGGACCTAAAACAAACATTCATACATAAGACAAACGAGGAGGAAAGCAAGGTAGCAGAAAAAATAAAAAATTACCCAAAATACTCCAACTCGTTTGCGAAAAGAAAAATGCAGTGTAAAAAGAGTATTGGTCCATGATAGACGGGGAGGCCGAATACACAAATGACCCAGAAAAAATGAGCGAACTGCTTAAGGAACAGTTTAACGCTGTGTTTAGCAACCCAAAGTCCGAGAAGAAAGTAGAAAACCCACATGAATTTTTCGACATTGATACAAACCAACCAAAAACAAATTTCGGCACAAACCTATTAATAAACTTGAAGTTCTCAGAAGGAGGTGTAATTAAGGCTTTTTCACAGATGCGAGACAATTCGGCACCAGGGCCAGAAACATGGAGTGCCACGTTTCTGAAGAAATGTAAAAAGAGTATTGCCAAGCCACTATACTTACTATGGAGGAAATCACTCGACACAGGACAAATTCCATTTCCATTAAAGAATGCGAACATTACCCCCTTATTTAAAGGTGGTAACAGAGCGATGTCCAAGAATTACTGGCCAGTAGCTCTCACTTCCCACCTTATAAAATGCTTTGAAGTATAATTAGAGGCAAAACTACTTACTACCTACAAGAAAAGAACTTATACAACCCAATCAACATGGTTTCAGGGCTGGAAGATCATGCCTATCACAACTATTAAACCACCAGAAGAAAATATTGGAAACATTGTGTCGAGGACAAAGCATAGTTGCAGTATATACTGACTTTGCTAAAGCCGTCGATAAATGTAACCATGGAATTATAGCACACAAACTTAAGAATACAGGAATTACTTGAAAACTAGGAAGATGAATATTTAATTTTCTGACTCAAAAAACACAAAGAGTGGTAATAAATGGAGTGAAATCGGAAGTCTCGGAAGTCGTGAGCTCTGTTCCACAAATTTTTCATAATAATGATTGCAGATATTAATGCACATATTAATGACAGTATTGTATCATGTTTCGCAGATGACACAAAGATATGCAACGAAATATTGAACCAAGGTAACATAGAAAAATTACAAAACGATATTGAAACATTATTATTATTCCTTTAACCCTTTACTACCCAAAAGGACAAATTTATAACCTTTCAAATACATACATTCATAATTTAATCCTACAAAATATTTGGGCAGTAAAGGGTTAAGGAGAGCACGCAGCACTAGACTTTCGACTCATTCTCATTTCTTTTCTGTCCAACTCACTAATGCAAGGGTTAATTGGTATTTTCAATCTTTCATCTACTCAACTCTGGAACAATCTTCCTTAATCCATCTTTCCCTCTGTCTATGACGTCCAATCTTTCAAGCGCAGAGTGTCCGTGCATCTCCAAAACCCTGTACCTTGATTTTGGCTCTCTTTTTCTTCTATGGGGGGGGGGGGAGGCGCTTTTGCAGGCATTCGCTCTTGGCCCCTTCTTTCTGCATAACAAATTCTGATGATGACTGTATACAATAAGACTGGGATTTTTATTAAGGCGTGAGAAATTCTTTCATCAACCAAGTGCCCTCAGGTGATGAGAGTATTTTCTTCAAACTTTAATGATGCTTGATTAAATACTTTCTGTGGAATTGATTCCTTTCAACATATTTTAACCGAAGTGGGTGGAGCCATCTACTGGGGAAAATATAAATTAAATACTATTTTAGTTTATTTTCATAAATTGAGTGTAATTATATGCATATCAATTTTATGTTGATTATGAACAACATACTAACAGCAAATTAAGTTTTAGGATTAAATATACTAGAAATAAACTTACCATAACCTCGGTAGTATTCGAACCAATGTCACTGAAGATTCAAATTTTGAGAGTCGCCACGTTACTCACTCTGCCATGAGAACTTTATAAGATACACTGAGAGAGTTTTGCATATACGAGTATATTCTTTCGAATTGGTTTCAGTATGTAATATTTTAATATGTATACTGTTTCTATATATATATATAAAGTAAACTCACAAAGAAAAGAAAAATGATTCCAAGGCCTTTCGTGTATTCAGAAGTACACCTCGTCATTCCCTGACGAGGTCACTTCTGAATACACGAAAGATCTTGCAATCATTTTTTCTTTTTCCTTGTGGATTGACATCATTAATTCATTTCACGTGTTTAATTGTGAAATTCATCCCATATATATAAGGAATGATGAATCATCAAGTGTTCCTCATGAGTCACTGTTCATGATTTTAAATACACATTAATTATCAGGAATGTTTTGATGACTGACTGTTTCGACTCTGTGAAAATTCTACTTTCAGTGTACCCATGTGTTTTATTTCATGCATACTGTAAATTCTACGAGTTGCCTAAATTTTCGTGCTTCAGTCTCGAGACATAAACATCATTATTCGTTTTTATCCGTTGACGGTATTCTTTACTCTTTTTTTTTAAATAATACATAGCAATGTATTTATATACATATTATGCTTGAGAATTTATACTGCTCTGAATGTATTAGAGTTCAAGCATTTTCAAGAATTTAATACGGGTGCCCAAACATTTGCATGCACTGATATATATATATATATTATATATATAATATATATATATATATATGAGCTGGAGGTACCTGGCCATGTGAAACCAGGAGCGGAAAAAAACCAACTTCATACTTCACCAACCAATTCAAGAAAGGAGGGGGTGCAACAAGCCTGACATCCGTGAAATGAACAATCATTGCACGGAACACTTGTAAGATTGAAATGTTGAGGATTATGTTGATGTTGATGTCTGTCTGTTCTATGTTCGTTTATACACGTCTAAACAGCTACGGCAGTGGTACTCACTGCGCGGCTCGCGAGCCGAATGCACTATATATTTGGCTCGCGAGCCGCCCAATGAGTACCACTGAGCTACGGTAATTTGTACCAAATTTACTTTACACCTTAAAGGAGAAGCAGGGAACATTTTGCTAACAGAAAACCAAGCCTTCCCAGTCTCCCTCAGGTTGTGTTTCAGAGGGCATTTGCTGCGCAAGGCACAGCAGGCATTCTAGTAATATATATATATATATATAATGGAAAAGTAATAATTCAACAACAGTCATTTTACTGAAAATTCAGTAAGTATTTAATATTTTGTGCTTCCTCCTTTTACACCTGGGACTTCTTTAACTCTTCGGGAAATACTGTCTACAAGGTGATATTATGTGGCACTCCCAAATTTGTCCCATTCTTCCTGTACCATTGCATGCGGGTATGAACTGTAAAAATATGTCGAACTGACATTTGTAAAGTGTACGTATATCAGTAGTAATTATGGAAATGACAAAGCTGAGAGAATTAACGGGACGAAAAATTAATTTATAAAATTCACTTCCCTTAGAAATCGTAAAATATTATCGTTAGACCATCGTTCTCAGATACAGAGGGCAACTGTAACTATTGTGTCTGATTGCACTGTTAGAAGAAGGCTAAAGAAATATGGACTGAAAAGCTGTAGAACAAGAAAGAAACCTTGACTGTCAGAGGTCAGTCGCAATAAAGGGGTTGCAATGGGCAAAAGAGCGAACAAACTGGATGTCTGTAGTCTGAGCTCATGAGCTTTGGTCTGATGAAAATATTTTTGAGGTAAAACCCCAAATGTGTTTTATTTATTCTAAATCTTTCATAGTTTGTTTGATACCCAGTTCCTCCATTTTGCAGACTTTCGGGCCCTCTGGGACCACCAAAGTAAGGAGGAGAGCTGGCGAAGCATAGTCTTCTGATTACATAGGCCCAACAGTGAAACTTGGTGTCATTAGTATTATGGTCTGGGGATGCATGTCTTCGTCAGATATTGGAAACTTGTGTTGGGATTGCAAAATTGGGGATTTATTAATACATAATATAAAACATAGTAAAATTTTAACATAAATAAAAAGCATGTTAGGTATGATATAAAGCCAAATAGGCCTAAGTTTGACCAGTAAAGAATGGGAATATCAGTCACACGATGCCCTACCTCCCGTTTGGTCCAATCCTGTATTTTTAAACACTTTTAGTTTTTTAAACAGCATTTGAAATATGTAATTGAATCATTTAATCTGGTCAAATAGGTCAAATAAGTTAGTTAAATAATATAAAACAATTAGAACTCTGGAATTCCTCATATAAAATGTATTCTAAATTTCTCTTAAGTTACAGGTTCATGAAAATATAACCAAAAAATTATCTCGCTGACGAAACCATAACAACTGACGTAACACGATCCGGAGTGAACCAGGGAGCGTCCAGCGAAGGCAGAAGGCAGTGAAGAACAGGCCACCAGAGAGTGGAGAAGAGTTTGTCATAGAGAGCGGGCCATACACAGTCCACCAGAAGATCGCATTTTTCCCGCTCATGTCATTTCCATTTGAATATTTCCATTCGTGCCCGTAGGAAATGGGGCCCATTTTTAAGGTGAACTTGAGACAGTAATATAAATTCAATTTAATGTTCCCCTAGGGCCTGTACTTGTACCCCTAAACCTAGTCTTGTCTCGCCCTAGGTTTTTATTTACGTCACGCGCGAGGCCTATCCTGTTTCTTTAGGTCTACTTAATTTCTGATCAAGTTTTATTCTCATTTGTTAATTGTATAACGTAAGTGTAATTTAACCTGTGAAAAACATATGATTAAAAGTATATAAACTTAATAGTGTTTTATAACAACAGTTAAAAGAAAATTTTGAAACTAGAACAATAAACAATGGTAGCCTACTCAGGTAAAGTTGAAGTTTGAGCAAAAAACGACACAACGAAAACTGAATAAGTGACAACGCTGCCATCCTTATTGTCGTGCTTTTAGTGATACGATACCATTCTTATTGTCATGTATTACTTTTGTCAACAACCCACCCACGAATGTGTCAATGGAAGAGTCACCCACCAGCGAATGACTACCACGGGTAACCCCAGGGAAAGAAAGCCGAACCCAACACTTATTTCTATGTGAGAGGAGAATGAATTCCACCACCTATACGAACATTCTCATTTTGAAGTCCCTCCGTGAACAAACTATTTCCATATTCACATTCGACGCAGCCGGAGATATATTTCAACAGGGAAAATACCCGGTGCCATAAATCACGCGTTACCAAGGACTGGCTTGTAAACGAGCATGTTAGGTTTGATCAACTAGCCTCCACCCCCGCCACTCAGTCTCCTGACTTAAACCTCATGAACACCGAAGGAATCACAACCAGAAAAACCAGTGTTCATCAAAATCTAAGTTACTTGCAATGACTCCGACGAGTTATAAAGAAGTCGAGAAGAAGATGGGAAGAAAACTAGAGGAGGAAACAAAAAATATCAAATACTTACTGAATCTTCAATAAAATGACTGTTATGAATGTGTCATGAGTAAAAGTTTTTCTATGAAGCAAAAATGCTTCCACCAAGATTCAAACCCGAGACCCTCTGAATAGGAGTCGCGAGCGCTACCATCACATTACGACGGGATAAAAGTTAACACAATCTGTCGTATATTTAAACAACTGAGGAAATACTTAACGTTCTTGTCTCTCATATTCAGGAGATCCCTGGTTGAATTCTGGTAGGGGGATTTTTGTTATATATATAATATATATATATATATATATATATATATATATATATATATATATATATATATCAATGTTTAATATAACGATTTAAGTTTCTTACCCGTGAACATGGTTGGTTGAATTATCCCTACTGATTGATTGTCAAATCATCAACCATATTTAACCAAATACTTTTTTGTGTCCATTTACTTTCCCTACACGTCATTGAAATAGTGTAGGTGTGAACTTGTATATATATATAAAGTGTTAATGACCTGTTCCTACACTATATGCCTTTCTCTATGTTTTCTTTACGCCATTGAGAAAGCATTGAAGGATGAAAGAGGTTCACTGCTTTGCACGAATGAACGTGTTAACCAATCACCAACAAGGATCCAAGGACCGCCAGTCAGTCAAGGCGTTTCTAGCTCAAGTTATGTACATAATCGTGGATTTGTTCTAATTTCGTAACTGTTGTATCATTCATTTATTTACTGATTGATTGAGTGATTTCCAATGAAACTTAGTTTTCTTTACGATGTTTAATTAAGTTAATATAACATTTAAAATGAGTGAAAATAAAAGAAAGTCGCAATCCGCTTATCATACTAAACTCGGTACTTTAGGCCTACTTCAAGTAATATGGGTATTATTGTTGTCTAATTGTATTTATTTCCATTATTTTATGTACCCTAAATGTATATCGATGAATTGTAGATCTATATATGTATATACCTAAAATAATGGAGGTGCTTTAGGTGTCAATTAGACACAATTGGACAAATTGGACAGAAATAATTTATGTATTTTTTAAAGTTTTAAACTAGGCCTAAAGTACCATATTTAGAGTATAACTTTAATAAAAGATAATAAAATTGTATGGGAAAATATAACTCTTATTACGTAAGTGTGTATTAAAAATTACAAAAAGAAAATGAAATAGTTATTTAATCTGTTATATACTTCTTCCAAATAACATATGGATTAAAATAGATTAAAATTGTTTCCATAGCAACGAGCCAATACAGTGACTGGGATAACGACATTTTAATATTTTGGGTTACTCTTTCTGTATCTCGTTAAAACACTGTAAAACGCTAAAATTTCAATTTTGCTTAAATTTTACTTCCTTCAAAATATACATAAAACTTAAATTTAGATACAGTTTAATACAGGTTTTCACTTATAGAAATACAGTTTGCATTTTATCTTTGAAAGAAGAGAAAATATTTCACTTAAAGACGCTAAAATGAAATGGCTACATTGCAAGATTTTTAACTAATATTTCTTAACTTCAAAACCTAAATTTTTTCGCCGTTTGAGATCCGATCCTCACACCGTTAAGTAAAATAATTGACAAATAAGTTGTTCAACTTCTATGGATTCCTTAAATGGAACGTAACCTTCGTCACCTAAATAAATGTTTTGTGACATTTACAAATGCCAAATAATGTTGACTATTTTAGTATGACATCATATGGAGTAAATAATATATATATATATGTGTGTGTGTGTGTGTGTGTGTGTGTGTGTGTGTGTGTGTGTGTGTGTGTCTAAAGAGTAGAGAGAGAGAGAGAGAGAGAGAGAAAATCTTTCTTATATCGAGTATGTTCGTTCATTTTTAAAATTTCATCTCAAAGCAGTAGAATCCTAAACGAAGGACGACGTGAATTTCTGTAAGAATAAAAAATAAAAAAATAAAAATAAAAAATTCCAAACCTGATTGTCTCCCTCGTCTCGTCAGCTTAAGCGGATGTATTGCTGGACCGGTGAGTTTTTGGACCAATCGGGTTCAGGGATGTTTCATCTCTCCCTTAGAAAAAAAAATTGGCTGAAGAAGCTTTTGTATGCCAGCAATGCACAAAAATGAAAATCACTATAGAGTGGTATACACGCAACACTGGTTGACGCTTAATATTGGTGGCGTTTGTATGTTTATAGTAAAGCATGAAAATGGAAATACTCTATGTGAATGGTATTTTGGGGCATTTGGTCGTCTACTTTATCTTCGTAGATAGATAAATTGTTTAAGAATTATATATATATATATATATATATATATATATATATATATATATTGGGAATTGCTACTACACGAGAAGACTCCACAAGAAATACTATGTATAATAGAGACGGAAACCAAACCTATAATACTGAAACATATTCCAGAGAGACAGGAAAGAAAACGTAGCAAGCTCGAGAGGAAAATCAGGACTCTATTCAGGCAACGAAGACAAACCGTAAAACATCTCCACAGATGCAGAACTGATGCAAAGAGACTCAAACTAGAGAGGAAACTTGGCGAAATAGAAATAGACCTAAAGCAAACATTCATACATAAGACAAACGAGGAGGAAAACAAGGTAGCAGAAAACATAAAAAATAACCCAAAATACTTCTACACTTTTGCGAAAAGGAAAATGCAGTGTAGAGAGAGTATTGGACCGTTGATAGACGGGGAGGCCGAATACACAAATGACCCGAAAGAAATAAGTGAACTGCTTAGGGAACAATTTAAATCTGTGTTTAGCACTCCTAAGTCCGAGATGGAAGTGGAAAACCCAGACGAGTTTTTCGACATTGAAACAGATCAACCAAGAACAAATCCCGGCACAAACCTATTAATGGACTTCGAGTTCACGGAAGGAGATGTAATTACGGCCTTATCACAGATGCGAGACAATTCAGCGCCAAGGCCAGACACATGGAGTGCCACATTTCTGAAAAAATGCAAAGAGAGTATTGCAAAACCGCTATACTTACTATGGAGGAAATCACTCGACACAGGACGAATTCCACTCCCCTTAAAGAACGCTAATATTGCCCCCCTATTTAAAGGTGGTAACAGAGCAATGCCCAAAAATTATCGGCCAGTGGTTCTCACCTCACACCTTATAAAGTGTTTTGAACGCATAATTAGAGCCAAAATTACCTACTACCTACAAGAAAAAGACATACAACCCAAATCAACATGGCTTCAGGGCGGGTAGATCATGCCTGTCACAGCTACTAGACCACCAGGAGAAAATATTAGGAACATTGTGTCGAGGACAAAACATTGATGTAATATATACTGATTTTGCTAAAGCCTTCGATAAATGTGACCATGGAATCATAGCACACAAACTTAAGGATACAGGAATTACTGGAAACCTAGGAAGGTGGATATTTAATTTCTTGACGCAAAGAACGCAAAGAGTGGTGGTAAACGGAGTTAAATCGGAAGTCTTGGAAGTCGTGAGCTCTGTCCCACAAGGGACAGTATTAGCTCCCTTGCTGTTCATAATAATGATTGCAGATATTGATGCAGATATTAAGGACAGTATTGTATCAGGCTTCGCAGATGACACGAAGATATGTAAGGAAATATTGAACGAAGATGACATAAGAAAACTACAAAACGACATTGAAACATTATTCCAGTGGGCAGAAGACAACAATATGAAGTTTAACGAAGAAAAATTCCAACTTCTAAGATATGGTAATAATAAAGAGCTACAGAAAAAAGGGTACAAAACTCCGCAAGCCAAACAGATAACACCAAATCCACAAGTCAGGGATCTTGGAGTAATAATGTCGTCGGATGCAGAATTCAGAGAGCACTATAAAATCAAAATCACAACGGCTAGAAAAATAATGGGAATCATCTGGAGGAGCTTCCGCAGCAGAAAAGCAAACATCATGCTCAAATTATGGAAGAGTCTAGTCCTACCAATAATTGAGTATTGCTCAGTACTCACAAGCCCACACAGAAAAAGAGACATTGCGAGCATTGAAGCTATACAAAGGACTTTTACGTCTAAGATAGAGGAAACGGAAGGTGAAGACTACTGGTCTCGACTACAATCCCTGGAACTCTACTCTCTTGAAAGAAGGCGAGAGCGGTACACAATAATATACATATGGAACATACTTGAGGGCTCTGTCCCTAACCTCAGAAATGAAATAGAAACAAACTGGAATGAGAGAAGAGGCAGATTTTGTACGGTCCCAGCTGCGGTGGGACAAGGAGCCATGAAAACGAGGATGGAAAATACCCTCAGAATACGGGGCCCAAAGCTTTTCAATGTCCTTCCAAAAGAAGTGAGGAATCTCCAGCACACCAACCTGAATAACTTCAAGAACCAGCTGGACAGATTCTTGTGCAAAGTCCCTGACCAGCCATGCGTGGCTGGCTACGAGGGCAGGAGGCGATCAGAGAGCAATTCCCTCCTTCACCAAGTCCCGCAAATGAGGCGGGATGCTGCAGAGGGGTCGACCGCAGGTCGATCCTGAACCGTCGTTCAAACTCAACAAAAGTAAACAAAAGTAAATATATATATATATATATATATTATATATATATTATATATATATATATATATTAATATAATTTAGTGGTGGAACGGATATCCGCATCATTTTTAACATCCGCATCCGCACTTCTGACTGCGGATGTTATGCGGATATTACCTCTAATAAATTATGCAATTTACAATTAAATTAGCTTATAAAGTAGCTTATAAGGCCCAGTCATGCACATTTCATGTAAAGTATTAATTAATTATTAATGAACAAACAAATATATAAACCTCAAAATATAAATAGCTGGTAACACAGAAAATTGAATGAAAGTTGTTTCATTGAATTTTCTGTGGCTGAAACTCTTGAGAAAGTTATTATTTTTATCATAATGAAAACATTAATATTAATTTTAATTCTTATGCATTGCCTGCCATAATAGTAATATCACGAAATTTGAAAAATTATGTCATATGTTCATAATTCTATATTATAGTGATAGATTAACTAAAAATCCACATCCGCGGATATTGAAATTAAAGATCCGCATCCGCAGATATTGAAAAACTGACATCCGGTCCACCACTAAATTATATATATATATATATATATATAATATAATATATTATATAATGCATGAATCCGCACGAATTTTCATGGTGAAAAACCCTGCGAATTCATGCATGATATTTCATTTATCGCACCCCATCGTTGCACCAGATACTTTGAATTAAATACTGGTCATTACCTCGAGTGCGGAAGGGTTAACAAATGTCAAATAACGTTGACATTATTTTAGTTATGACATCATATGGAGTAAATAATATATATATATATATATATATATATATATATATCCCCGCAAGGGGGTTCTAAGCTCGTGCTCTTGAGTGCTCTTTGTGCTCGTTTGTACGTGCTTGTTCCTGGAGGTTTCACGTGCGCCCTCCCGGCCCTAGCACCCAAGGATGATGGGGCTCGACCCTGCAGTCCTTGTCATCCTTGGTCTTTTTCCACTTCGACTGTCCCCTCCACCCTTTCTTTTTCCTCTGTCTTTCCTCTCACTTTTTCTTTGTTTTTCCGCTGAGATATGCCCTTTAAATAGAGGCGAATCGGTTCTTCCTGAACTAAAAAAAAAAAAATAAAAAAAAATATATATATATATATATATATATATATATACATATACACACACACCTTACCTTACAACCTTACAAAGGTTCCGAGAGATGATTTCTCATTTCGCGAAGGTGTGTGTGTGTGTGTGTGTGTGTGTGTGTGTACGCGCGCGTAAATGTGTTTAAATATTGGGTTGTATTGCCTTTTTACAGTCGTAGTGTAGTGGTTAGTACCCTCACCTTCTACTGAAGAGGTTGTGGATTTGAACCCTGGTGTGGTCGATTTAAAAAAATAAATAAATAAAAAAATATATATATATATATATATATATAAGGTATTCAATAATGGACAGTATAGCCATATAGCTGATAATTATGCAGTTCAAAAACTTAAATATTTACTAGCAGCGGAATGATGAATAAGAAAAAATATATTCCATCATAATTTGAAATTGATTAATAAAGATAATATATAACAAGTATATTGTAAAAGGCTAATAAATATTATGGACCACTGAGTGCAAATATTGTCTATAATAGGCATTATAATACACAATGGGAATTAATGCTTAAAATACTGTGCAGAGTGTGGGAACCGTCTGGCACCATAAGAAGGGCGTCATTTTGTTCATATATATTGTTTTTGCCATTTTCAGATAACTGGTCAGACGGTGCAAAGTGTTCGACATTGCTATTTAAACGTGTTGAAAAGCGTTTAAGTGTCGATGGTACTCAATTCGAATATTTATTACAAGATTATGATGTTGGATGCTATGTTGATTCATTTTTACCTCACACCTTATACGACACAGTTCAACAATATGATCCAAATACAAAGCGAGTAATGCACTCAAACTAAGACCTCCTAAATTTAGGACTTATAACTTCTTTTGGAAGCAGCATTGTTGGGGAGGTTTTTCCTTTTTTGGGGTATGAAAACTTCTTGTAAGATGATATAATAATTTCTTTTGATGTTACATAATTTCTTAAAATAGAAGAAAAATGGTTTTCGAAACTTCTCTTTTGAGTGATACGAGACAATTGAAGGTAACATTTCTACATAGAGAAGAAGAAGGTTGTGGAAAATCTTTGTTTTCTGTGTGCGCAATAACCGTAATGAACTGCAACGATTTCAAGTTTTATTCCTAGAGTATTTTATGAATTTGCGTATAACAATTTAAACCATTAAATACTTGCATAAAAAAAAAAAAAACATGGTTCCAGACAGGGGCGTAGCTAGCCGTTTTTAATGTGTAAGCACCGAGGTGTGAAGCAAGGAGCTGGGGGGGAAGATGTGGAACGGGTCTATCCCCCTTCCACTTCTGAAGGAGAAAATTAAATACAGATTTCTGTAAATGGTCTCTGGGGCACTGAAAATTAGGAATTTGGGGTAAAAGTCAATGGTTATTCAATCAACTGAGATGGAAAATTCACTTTTATTCAGAGCACAGAATAGAAACACAGTATTGGGACAAAGTAGTGTATTTTGCAACTTGTAATAATTAATATTATCCTTTTCCATCTTATAATTATAATAGACTATTATAATGATAAATGATTTCTTGAGAACTTTATTTAAAATATCATGAATTTCCAATTCAATGTGCAAACACATGCTTTTTTGCTTACGCCTATCTACGCTCCTGCCAGCAACCAAAGAATAGTATAAAGATAAACTGTTTTATAATCAATCTATAAACGTCTGAGAAGCTACGCTTAGATAACGATAAACACTTCAATTTGTTACCAGAATAATAAGCATTATTATCTTAAACATTTAGATAGGTTGTCAAATAATTTATCGTGTTGTTAAGTCGTTGTAATTACAATTTTTCTTGTGTTTGTTTACTTGTTGGTGCTCGAAAGCGATGGAATAATAGGTACCTAAACCTTTTAAAATATCGACGAATATAGGTTTGATAAAAGCATGTATAAAACAAATTCTTAAATAACGGTGTACGTGGTCATTCTATTAATACACACACACACACACACACACATATATATATATATATATATATATATATATATATATATATATATATATATATATATATATATATAGTGTATAGTATATCGATATATACCTTATTTACCTTGCCGTTTTCTGGTACATATTTCATGCATCCCACGCACGCAGATCAAGTTTGAGGGACCGCCTGTAATTATTGCGTGATAAATGATAACCTTACAGAATTTTTCTCCCGAACTCTGGCTTATCCACACACACCTGACTCATCTAGTATCTTTCTGAGCCAGTCATTCAGATCTTTCTTGAAGCTGCCCACTCCCATTTTCATTATATTTCTGAGGGTTGTTTTTTTTTGGGGGGGGGGAGTTTGTTGAACAGTCTTGGTCCTCTAACTACAAAATGATTTTATTTGAAAATTATTTGAAAATTAGGATTTCCCTTATTTTGTCCTTTGTTTTGGTGTTAGGCAAGTGTTTCCTTTTCTGTTTTTCACGTCAGCTCGTAAGATTATTGGGCTTATTTTGAGAGTCAGGGATTGTCCTTCAGTTATTTTCCATGTTTAACTGATCATACGTATATCTCTATAATATATCGCTTCTTCTCTCCAGAAAAGGAGAAAGTAGTCTAATCCTTTGAGTCCAGTTATTTTTATAGTGAAGTTTCTTTCTATCTTTATTTGCTGGTTAATTTTCTCATTTTCTTTAGTCGTTAGAACCGATCAGTATTCAAATGTCGTTTCTTCTTTTGAAAGTTTGAAAGTCCCGAACACCTGTCCAGTTATTCTTTTGGCTTTGTTTACTTCTATCTTGTTTTGCCCATCGAAATTCACATTGCCAGTTATGATTATTTCCAAGTCCTTTGGTTTTTGGTTTCTCTGGGCCTTCTGTCCTTCCGAAGAATTGTAGCCTATCGTATTTAGTTAATTCTTCTTTTCCCCGTACCTAAGAAACTGAAACTTTTCTGTTTTAAATTTCATATTACTCTTCTCTGATCATTTATAAGTATTACTTGTGTACTCTTGAAAAGCTGCACTGTCGTCTGTGGTTTTAATTTGTTAGATGCGTCACCGCCCACTGCCCTCAGATGATGTAACAACCTAGTTCGGATCCCACGTAAAACTGTAGTTCCCCTCCGTCACAAAGGAAGTTAAATAACCCCCAAAATTATTATTATTACTACTGCTAAACCTCAGATTTTATAGTCTGAGGTAAAAGATTCTTCCTCCTCAGCTCATGCGGTTCCGTAATCTTTATTTTATTCATCAAATTTTAAGGATATCTTGGAATTCCATCATCACTTAATGGGTTATGCCATCTATGATTCAAAATATTAATTTTTCTTTAATTCTACAGCTGGCACGCTGTATCGGACAAAAAACTAACTTCTCTCCACTTTAACCACTATTTGGCATGTCTAGGTTGTTTACTACTAGGTCTATGTACATGTCTCACCTACCCTGTAAGAAGTCCAGCATGCTTTCAGACACACACTTCTCCCACTATTCCTCACTACACAAACATGCATTGTGTACACTACAATCTTTACAAAATTAAAAAAAAGGCATCGTTTTTAACAGTCTAGGAGTCCTCTGGGAAGGGAACCATAAATGTCCTCACTTCTGGCTTCCCCGCGACCGAACCAGGAATGCAGACCTGGGCAGCGAAACTGGTTCTGCTACCACCCATTCGAGATGTCCTGACGAGGTCTTTCCTCAAATTTCCAATTTGTTGAACACCACCTCCTCCTCCTCTAAATCTCACCTTCTCCTCACTGAAACTCAGGTGTCTGAGACCACTGACAGCAATTCCTTTTCTGTACCCTCCTATTTTCGCATACTCAATTTCATTCTAAAGTTGGATGTTGCGTATATGTACGCAATGATCTAACTTGCTCTCGTATTCCCAAACCTAAATCTTCCGATTTCTATATGTTCTGGCTAAGGCTCCATGCCAATTTCAAACTAAATACAGTTGCATGGTCTACCTTTCTCTAATTCTACTGATTATCCAAAACACTTTGACTGCCTCACTTTCAAAGTGGAATATATTCTATTCCACTCTCCTTTCGCTGAAATCTCTATTTTGGATGATTTCAATATTCACCACCACTTTTGGCTTTCCTCCCATTTCAATGACCTCCCTGATGAACTAGCTAACAACTTCTCTATCCCAAATGACCTAGAACAGATTGTATAGCACCCGACTAGTATCCCCGATTAGGAGGCCCTTAGGTAGTGCTACTCTGATTTCCCATGAAATGATTACTGCTTCCGTGGCCGGGGCCCTTCCGAGTGGGCTGAGCGCATGACGGAGATAATTCTATCGGGTATGGAGGTGTACATTCCACATTTTAGTCATACTACTAATACAAAAAAGCCTTGGTTTAAATTGGCTTGCTGTGGTGTTATCCCAACAGAGAGGAGTTTCTCATAATTAATTATATCTAAAATTAAAATCTCTTCGAAAGATGTTTCCTTCTGCTGTACCTGTGCTCGACACTAGGAAGGCTTACAGTCCTGATGGTGTCCCTCCTGTCGTTCTCAAAACTGTGCTTCTGTGCTGACAAACTGCCAAGGCAAACTCTTTCGTCCTTATCTTTCATCTGGTCTTTTCTTTCCTGCTGGAAGTTCGCTTTCATCCAGTATGTCCCAAAAAAGGGTGACCGCTCTCAACTCTCCAACTATCATACAACTGCTTTGATTTCGTGCCTTTCTTGGGTTTTTTAATCTATCCTTAATTGGAAGTTTCTTAAAAACCTCTCCACTCACAATTTTCTTTCAGATCTCTCTGATTCTTGGTCATTCTCCTTTCGGGGTTTCGGTGAAAACTTTGCTATGGCGCTAGACATATCAAAAGTTTTTGATAAAGTTTGGCACAAATCCTTAATTTCCAAACTGCCCTCCTTCGGTTTCTATCCTTCTGTCTATAACTTCATCTCTGATTTCCTTTCTAGCGGTCCTATAGATACGGTTTATTTATCAAATATATCTTTTAAGTCGCACTTCCTGTCATATCCACTCCTATGCCAATGATTCCACCCTTCACTTCTGCACCCACTTCACAAAGCGTCCTTCTCAACAGTCATTCCATGCTTTGCATGAGACCAGAGGCGTCATTTGAGGAGGAGGGGTCGTGAGGGACCATCGACCCTTCAAGCTCACCAAGGGGGTTTCCAAGGCTCTCCAAATGATAGTTTCTTAAAAAAAAGGCACCTAATATTTTGTGGATTACCAATATAATGAACTGCTTACAGTTGAAAATTTTGATGTTTTGGTTGTTGATTTTGCAAAAATGGAGTCTAGAAGATATCCTCTACTACATTAGGTGATATAAATTTCATGATTTATTGCTTAACTTAATAATTTGATAGTTAACTGTAAACAATCAGTCTAGGTGATACCATTTAATCATTCTTGTTTATATTAATTTGATTATAAAGTACATTGTGAGTAGCACTTAATAAATTTTGACATGTGAGGGGCCTCTCATTGCCTTTTTCGTCCCCCCTACCACAAGCCAATTTGAAATGACGCCCCTGCGTGAGACGGCTATGGTACGCCTGACCTCTAATCTTTCTACTATCTCTGATTGGAGAAGAGAAAACCTTGTGGCTTTCAATGCCTCAAAAACCCAATTCCTTCATCTGTCTACTCGTCATAATCTTCCACACGACTATCCCCTTGTCTTCAACAATACACAACTTAATTCTTCTTCTTTTCCTCCACTTAATATCCTTTTGGTGTTTCCTTTTCTCGTGATCTTTCATGGAAAGATCACATATACTCTCTTTCTAAAAATGCTTCTAAGATGTTAGATATGCTGTACCGGTTCCCCAGTTTTTTCACCCCTACTCAGTTGCTGTCTCTGTACAGGGGTCTTGTCCGCCCCTGTATGGAGTACGGTTCTCCTGTGTCGGGTGGTTCAACCCACACAGCTCTCCTTGTCCAGGTAGAATCAAAGGCTTTTCATCTCATCAATTCTTCGCCTCTTACTGACTGCGTTCAATCACTCTCTCTTCTCCGCAATGTTGCCTCACTCTCTTCACTATCACTATTATAACGAACACTACTCTTCTGAACTCTCTAACTGTATGCGTTTTTGCGGGCATTCGCCCTTGGCCCCTCCTTCCTGCATGAAAAAAATATTGAAAAGTAGCACATAACATTTTAAAACTTTGTTAAAAGGTTGCAACAATGTTATCAAATGACATTTAAGAAAAACCTGTTTAAGATGGTTTTAATTTTTAAACTTAAAATGTCAAAAATGTTTACGTGTTTAACTGTCGTTCATCATTTTTTAACAATCTGAAAATGTATGGTTTTGGAAACGTTGTGATTAACATTTTTATACAATATGTCAATAACGTTGTTAAAATACCTTTATAACATAATTTTAGCGTCATATTTTAAAAACATTTTCAAAGTTTTTTTTAATATCGTTTGATAACGTGTGTGTACAACGTTTTAATAATGTTAAGATGTTATGTGCTATCTAGGATCAGTATTTATTATTATTCCAACAAAGATCTTAGACTGGCTCTTTAAAGGTTTTAAATAGTAGGCAGTTTAGTGGTATATTTAACCACTGTGGGAAGAATGTGCAACTCAGTTAAGAGGAAGTTTGGTAGTTATGGACATAATAAAACTAGGTGTATCTCAAAATTATTGGATTCATAAACAAATTTCTGGAAGTAGATCAAGAAACATTTACAAACTGGATTATTGATGAAGCAGAAATTTGAAAAATATTCAAAGTTTAAGTAGTTACAAATCAGATACTTCAACAGAAGGTGGAAATAATCAAGAGAATCATAATGAATTTAGATTTGCAAATGTAAGTGATTATTTTATTATGAAGAAATTGCATCAAATTGTTTCTTTGTTTTTCATCTCTACTTTTCGCTCGTTCTTTTTCTCCATCTTTTATTTTTCTTCCATTCTCCTATTCCAGCATTATCAGGGTTCGAACCCCGACTTCAGCGTCTTCACTTCACTTATAGGAAAACGGTGTTACCCATTCAGCTACGGACGCTGACTAACTCTAGCACTAACCAAATGTTAACTCGTTTTCACGTAACTTAAAGTCACCTATCTTCAACTTAACTTATTCTCGTCTCCATAAACTTTCTATTTCAAAATAGTTTTAGTTCTTTAGAAATGTCTTTTATGTTTTTAATGTCTGCAAAGTTTCAGGCATTTTACATTTTTACTTCATTTTATCTAAATCATAACTTTTTTTAGGTTAGTTGCAAATAAGCTATAATGTAATAGGTGAGATTAAAGGTTAGAGTTAGGTGAGGTTAAGTTAGGTAAGGTTGGGAAATCTTTCATTATTTACCATGATTCTCGTTTAATTACTCCTTCGCTTCTTGTTTCTGTTTTCCTCGTTTCTTTCGGCTGGTGTCGTTTAACCTACTGGGCCATCTTTCCCGTTGGTGCCATTTCATCTTCCTTCACATTTTTCAAAGGAATTTACCGTTTTCATGCAAACTCTGCGGAAGAACTATATTCTAGTTACTTTCTTACCTTCTCTTCATCTACAGTAGTTCCATATGTACGTTGGCGTGGGTGATTCTGGTGGAAGATGAGTTAATGGAAAGGGTGAGCTGGTAGGAGTTGACAAGACACGTAGAAGGCGTCTTTATTTCCTTAAAAAAAAATTCTCTCATAAAAAGACACTAAAAACTCACAAATTTTATGAACGGTCAACTTCACATTAATTTACAGCTATTTTACATTATTTGGTATATTTTAAACGCATTATTTTCCCGCAATCACTCATTGTATGTTTACTGAATCAGTGTCAATTTCTGATTTCTTTCATCTTCCTGAGAAACGTTATTTTTAGTTTGAGACAGAAAAGATAAAACGTATCTACTCGTACTTCATATAAAACCTAAAACCTTCAAACGAAGCATGAAATCTAATGTTCCTTATTTCTTTCTTCTTGAAAACGTTCCTTGTGAACTCAAATTTCAGAGCTTCAAAACTGTCCTAATCCTCATTCGTCAAAAACTGTTTTCTGAATCACTTTGATTCACCAAATTCATAATAAAATAACATTTATGATCGCAATATAATAGACAGAAACTCAACAAATTAAATGTGATATTATTTAATATTATTATTATTAATAATATTACATCTTTAATATGATTTAAAAGTTTGTTATTTGCATTTGCAAAGTTAAAATTAAAAAAAACTAAAAATATTCCAGGAAAATAAACTAAAAATCTGGAATTTACATTTATTTTCCTGGAATGTCAACTGCTAAGAAAAAAGAAATCTCTATTTTTGCAAATGAATAACAAACTTTAAAATCGTATGAAGAGAAGTAATATTAATAATAATATTAGATAATACTGCGTAAATAGTTTAATGCGTTCTCCCTCTCAATCATACTGCAGTCCTACATGTCATTTTATGATATATATACTGTATATCAGTAGCGTGCGGTGGGTGTGTCCACAGGGTAAGCGGTAGCTGCAAATATATATATATATATATATTATACAAGCCTCATAACTTTATATTAGTTTTCGATTACTGTAGTAATATACTGACTTTTTGTAATTTGACCTTTAACTGGGTAGGCGGCGCATGTCTCGCTTACCCTGACTGCACGCCACTGATATATATATATATATATATATATATATATATATATATATATATATATATATATATATCATATGAAATAATGAACAAACAGATAACAGATGATCTAGAAGAAATATGTGAAACATTGAGAGCCCAGTATGAATCAGTCTTCAGTACCCCAAAAAGTGACAAAGCGATACCTGACATAGATGCATTCTTTGAAGAGAAATTGCAAGGAGATTGTATAACATATTTTTATTTTACTCCAGAAGATATAGCGCGAGCTATAGGACAAATGAAATCACACTCAGCTGCAGGTCCGGACAAATGGAACGCATTATTGATTAAAAACTGTAAAAATGAAATAGCCACACCCATATATTGGATATTGAGAAGATCCCTAGACTCTGAGGAAATACTGAGTATCTTGAAAAGAGCAAACATTGTCCCATTATATAAAGGAAAGAATAGATCTCATGCAAAAAACTATAGACCGGTGTCTTTGACATCCCATCTTACCAATGTACTTGAAAGAATAGATAGAGAGAAAATCTATGACTTCTTGGAGACACTGGAAAGACTTAATGAAAATCAGCACGGATTCCGATCAGGAAGACCATGCCTATCACAACTTATAGAGCACTATAACAATATCCTAGACGCACTTGAAGGTAATGAAAACTATGATGGGGATACAGGGATACAGGTATTTTGTTAAAGCTTTAGTCAAATGTGATCATGGTATAATAGCGCATAAAATGAAACAGATGGGAATAACAGGCAAAGTTGGGAAATGGATCTACAACTTCCTCAGAGAATTTCTACAGGTCGTTAAAATTCAAGGTATAACATCATCAGAATCGGAAGTACGCAGACGCAGCTCAGTGCCACAAGGACCAGTATTGGTCCCGCTCCTTTTCATTATCATGCTAACAGACATAGACAATGACGTAAACAGCAATAGTATTGTAACATTCTTTGCAGACGATACAAAGAGCAGCAGAAAAATTAGCGATGCAAAAGAGGTAGAACCCTTGCAGAGGGACACAAATAGAATATGCAAATGGTCAAAAGAGAACACCATGACATTTAACACCGAGAAATTCCAGCTCTTGAGATATGGTAAAAATGAGGAACTTAGACAACATATTATGCCCCGGACAGACAGGAAATACAGAGAAGCACGAAAGCGATAGATTTGGGGTTATAATGACCGATGTGCGAAATTCGAGAGACAAAATCAGATAGCGATAAGCAAAGCAAAAAGAGTCGCGGGGCAGGTACTAAAAACCTTTAAAAACGTTACAGGGGTCAAAGTTGAAGTCTTCAAAAGAAGACTAGATGCATGGCTCAGGATAGTACCAGATGAGCCGGGTGTGCCTGGCTATGTGCGGTGGAGAGCGCAAGAGAGCAATTTGTTTCTCCACCAAGCCAGGCCTGGAGGAGGAGCCACTAGCTTGACCTTTGTGTGAAAAGAGACCAAGGCACGGAACTGCTACGAGGTTACGAGGTGTATATATATATATATATATATATATGGGATGAATTTCACAATTAAACACGTGGAAATGAATGAATGATGCAAATCCACAAGGAAAAAGAAAAACGATTCCAAGGCCTTTCGTGTATTCAGAGCTACACCTCGTCAAGGAATTCCCTGACGAGGTGTAGCTCTGAATACACGAAAGGCCTTGGAATCGTTTTTCTCTTTCCTTGTGGATTTGCATCATATATATATATATATATATATTATATATATATATATATATATTATATATATATATATATATATATATGCGTGTGTGTGTGTGTGTGTGTGTTTGCTGTTTGCTGTCCTTTGTATTCCTTTGTGTGTGTATATATATATATATATATATATATATATATATATATAATATATATATATATATATATATGATTAGTTAGTTCTGGGACGAAATTTTCAAAATAGTTCCTTAAAAATATGTCTTCGTATAAAGCGACTAAAATGATTATAAATTAAAACTAAAAAAAAAAAATGTTTATATTTATTTTATTTTTCGAAAATGAGATAAAAGCTACAAAAAAAGCCTGATTCAAAAATTCCTTTATACTTTATACGATAAAACAGAATCTTTCCTCCTTTATGCGGAAAATTTATGAAGGTTACTATATATATATGTGTGTGTGTGTGTGTGTGTGTGTGTGTGTGTGTGTGTACTGTGTGTGTGTGTGGTACTGTGTGTGTACTGTGTGTGTGTGTGTGTGTGTCTGAGGAATTAATATTTGAAAGAGATCAATAAAAAGCGACTTTTGATATTTGAATTTTGATCCCAATAAGGAAGTTTCAATTTATTTAGCAGCGATTTTACATATATATATATATATATATATATGGGATAGGCTAAAAGTTACAGTAATATAGCATAAGAGATATACTTATCATAGTTCGAGCAAACGCATAACGCTTTCATTTTACGTATTAACCCTTCAGCATTCGAGCTAATAAATATTCAACACTGGGCTAGCGCCTTCCCCTTCTACTCAAGAGATAGTGGGTTCGAATCATGGTGGGATGATTCTGTATTTTGTAAAATCGTGCGCGTTCATGCATATTATATATATATATATATATATATATAGAGAGAGAGAGAGAGAGAGAGAGAGAACATTCTGTTGACTCAAACAAACATAAAAGTTTGAAGAAAATTTTGTTTTATCTTTTTAGATACTAAAATTTTTGTTTCGTGTTGCAAAATCAATATTGTTGATAATAATTATTTGTTGCTGCAGTAAACAAATGTGTAAAATTAGCTGAGCAAAATCTGCGTAGGTTTGTTTTAAGCAATAGTTTGTTTAAATTAAACAAAAATTATTTTTATTTTCGAGTTACCAAAACGTTACAAAAATTTCTTTTATATATATATATATATATATATATATATATATATATATATACATACAGAAACAATCATCAAAACATTTTCGCCTTAACCGAAGACGAACCGTTTTTCCTGAGATTTTTCACCTAACGAACAGAATGTTTTATCCGTTACGCCATCCCGAATTACAGATTCGCTTAACAAACTTGGATTTATAGTTTTGCTCTGCATTATAATTTTATTAAATGATAGTTTAGATATAAATTTTTGTATTTGCATTTAAAAACTTTTATATTTAGAAGAAATTAAGTAAATGCACTTTTTTTTTTCATTAAAACATAATATTAACGGTCTGTGTTTAACATATAAATTTCTCAGGGGACCATTCTGAGTTTGTGTATATATAATAATTCAGAGCTGGGCACTTGCGTTTTTTTGCCCGTTTTTTTGCGGTACTGCGGTACTGCGGTACTACTACCGCACTACCAAACCGGTACCGCATAACGCAGTACCGCAAAGGATCGCTGAAAGTACAGCAGTACCGCTACCGCATTCAAATTTCCCGCGGTACTTTCCGCGGTACCGACCAACACGGTAGTACCGCAGTACCGCAGTACCGCAAAAAAAACCGCAAGTGCCCAGCTCTGAATTATATATATATATATATATATATATATATATATATAGAGAGAGAGAGAGAGAGAGAGAGAGAGAGAGAGAGAGAGAGAGAGAGATGATACTGATGATAATAATGATAATGATGATGATATGTTTTCGTTTATACACGCATAAACGGCTAGGGTAACCTGCACCAAATTTAGTATAAATATTAAGAGAGAACCAGGGAAAGTTTTAGTAACACACCCGCCTCTCCTATTCTCCTCTGGTTGTTTTTCTGGGGGGGGGGGGGGGCTTTTGCTGTGCAAGGTGTGGCGGCGTACTAGTGTATATATATACACCTTATGATGGTTTTGAACGACGGTTCAGGATTGACCTGTGTTGGCCCACTCTGCAGTATCCCGCCTCACTTGCGAGATTTGGTGAAGAGAACTGACCCCGTAGCCAGCAGGAGGTCAGGTACTTTTCACAAGAACTTGTGTAGCTGGTTCTTGAAATTATTTAGGTTGGTGTGCTGAAGGTTCCTCAGTTTTTTTAGCAGGATATTAAAGAGCTTTGGGTCTCGTATTCTGAAGGTATTTTCCATCCTTGTCTTCATGGCTCCTTGTACAAATATTTGCATATTTTGGTGTCACCCGCGAAATACGATACGACACTGTTATTAATATCTGCATCATTGCCTGCAATCATTGTTATAAACAGCAAGGGAGCTTTCCCTTTGTAACAGAGCTGACAACTTTTGAGACTTCAGATCTGACTCCATTTACTACTATTCTTCGTGTTTTTTTGGTCAGAAAATTAAATATCCATCTTCCCAGCTTTCCAGAACTCCTGTATTCTTAAGTTTGTGGGCTATAATTCCATGATCACATTTATCCAAGACTTTAACAAAGCCAGTATATATTACATCTTATTTTGGCTTCGACACAATTTTTTTCAGTATCTTCTCTTGATGGTCTAATAACTATGAAAGGTATGATCTTTCAGCCCTAAACTATATTGGTTCGGAGTCAATAAATTTTTCTTGTAGGCAGTAAGCAATTTTGCCTTATATTACACGTTTGAAGAAATTTATAAGGTGAGAGGTGAGAGCTACTGGCCGATAATTCTGTTACCTCCTATGAAAAAGGGGACAATGTTGGCGTTCCTTAATGCAATGGGAATTTGTACTGTGTCCAATGGTTTTCTCCGTAGTAAGTATATAGGCTTGGCAATACTCTCTTTACATTTCTTCAGAAACGTTACACTCCAGGTGTCTAGCCACCGTGCTGAATTTTCTTGTATTTGTGATACAGCCTTAATTATGTTTCCTTCCAAGAACTCTAAATCCATTAATAGATTCGTGCCCGAACTTATTCTTGACTGATTAAGTATAGATTAAGCATAGATTTTCTACTTTCTTCTCGGACTTAGGGATGCTAAACACAGAATTAAATTGTTCCTTAAGCAGTTTGCTAATTTTTCTGGGTCATTTGTATATTCGGTCGCCTCATCTTTTAATGGACCAATACTCTCTTTACATTGCTTTTTCTTCGCAAATGTGTAGAGTATTTTGGGTTTTTTTATGTTTTCTGTTTCCTTATTTTCGTCGTTTGTCTTGTAAGTAAATATTTGTTTTAAGTAATTTTCTATTTCATATACTTTTTTCTCTAGTCTGAGTCTCCTTGCTTCAGTTCTGCATCTGTGGAGATTTTTTAGTTTGTTTTTGTTATCTAAATAATGTTCTGATTTTTCTCCGAGGTTGCTGCATTTTCTATTTTGTCTCTCCGGAGCATGTTTCAACAATATTGGTTTAATTTCGTTTTCTATTATAGATAGCATTTCTTCTGGAGTCTTCTCGTGAAAGAGCAATTCCCAATTTACTTTCTTTAAGCACAGTCTATTTTCTTTGAGTCCATATTTAAACTTTTAAATATTTCTTGTGTTTTCTCTGGGAGGCGTTTTTGGTCTCCTGGTCGCTAACTTTATTTGTATATCGATTAGGTTATGGTCAGAAAAATTTGTTTGCGTTACCTTTTATTTATTGTTATGTTATTGTTATTTGTAAAAATTAAATCCAAAACCTTCGCTTTTTTAGTAGCTTCACAGATTTCCTTGTAAGTTCATAATGTTCCATAATAGCCATCTACTGTAGTAGCATTATTGCCTGAGTTCTCTCATCTCTTGTAATGTTACTTTTGAACATACATAACCATAATTTTTTTTTCCATGTTATGAGTGGAAAGTTAAAATCCTCACAAATTAGAAGAAAAAATTTCGATTGTGCCGTTTGATTTGCTTACATTCATGTCACCTGTGTATGTTTGTTTCCATTTAAATGCAATCGCCTCCTCCTTTTCTAGCAAATCTATCCGCTCTGTGTATATACTGTAGTCCAGTGGCGTAGCGTGGTCATTTTCAATGCGCATGCAGTACGAGATGCAGCTATCTTCTTAGCATCTATAATAAGCAATATAAACAATTTCTAATTTCAGTGCTAGGCAAAGAGTAAATGATTATTTATATTGGAAATCAATCTTGTGTCATTTCTTGCAGAATTCTTTGGTTACGCAGCTATAAATGTTTCTTTCTGATCCGTTAACTTTTTAATAAAGATTTTTCTTTTAAAATTATTGATAAATTAGAAAGTCTTTCTTGCCCTCGAGAATTACGCAAATATGTTTTTATTCTCTTAAGAGCAGAAAACGATCGCTCAACGGATGATGTTATGACCGGTATGGTAAGTACGAGGTTAATTAATTTATATATTTGTTTAAACCCCTCATGCAGTTGATCGTCCAGTAAGAACTTAAGTAATTCTGCTACGTTGGTTTTAGCAAAGTTTTCAGATAAATATAAAGACAGATTCAAAGCGTAAACAGGGAAAATCAAATTAAGAATTGTATGCGTTCTTTAAAGATTTGTAAAGGACCTTCTGGAAATTGGTTCTTGTAATTTGAAAACAGTTTACAATTAAGAAGATCAGTGAATTGAATGTCATTTATTGACTTGAATGTTTCCTTCATTTGCATCACTATAGTATGTATAATTCCGAAAAACAGGGTTTTATAAGCAGTATCTGGCGAGCAACTTGATTTTTTTTTCTTTTGGCAGGAAGTCTGCAGTCTTCAACAACTATGTTCCAGATGCTGTCGAAATTAGATTCTCGCATTTCTTGGAGGTACTAATTGTCTTTTCAACTTCATTGCAACAAAAAACTATGTCCATAGCCTTTGATTGCAACATATTAAAAAGATATTCTGTGAAACTTTTGTATAAATGTTCAGCAAAAAATTAAAGTAAAAACTTGAAAGGACCACTGTAAACCCAATAGCTTCATGTTTATAATAATATATGCTGTAAAAATATGCATATTTACTTATTTATGTGCATCGTAACTATAAAATAAATAATAACTATGTATTTCATATTATTTATTATTACTGAATGAGCCTGGCGAAAATTGGCATCTGGAGACTTGTACTTGAAGGAACACAGGGAAACATTGTACCGTCTTAAGACAGAACACAATAAAGCTCATTTGGGAGCGCTTATTTTAATGTACGTAACGTTGTAACGTTAACGCTTGCATACAGTTTTGAAAATGCATGCGTTTGGAGGATTTATAGTGGATATGAAATAATTATAAAAATGAGGTTTCAAATATAATTTTATTTTGAAAATAATTATATCATTATTAAATATACCTTCGTGAATTTTAACAAAAAATCAGCTAGTATTAATGCTTTCAACCCTTAAATTTTTTAAGACAGCACACAATAAGACTTATTTTGGAGCGTTTATGTCAGTGTATGTACGCCTTTTTGTAACGTTTGCATGCAGACAGAAATCTGCATTCGTTCGAGCTCACAGAGCAAGATTTTTAGCAATTTTTATCCGTATTAAAGAGATGCATATGGTTGAATGCATATTTTATGGTTAGCAATGTTATAAATAAGCCGTAGGTTAATATTAATGAACACAATGAAAGTTTATTAATATTACTGAGATAATCAATTATAAATTAAAAAAATTAATAAATTTAAAAAATATAATGATAATATTTGTAATATATATGTTGGTGCGTGTTTGTAACATACATAGCGTGTTTTTTTTAACTGAAGGAAGGCATGCTTTGCATTCAAATTAAAATTCAATCTTTATTCAGAAAATAATACAAGTTACAGAGTTTTGCTGTTTTTAGATATGTGTCATGACAGTAATATATTCACAGTACTCTCATCTCAATACTGAAGTCCTTTATTGTTGTTTCGCTGTCTTCGATCCAGTTTTCACAGCCTTTTTCACAAGTGTGTTTCCATTAGCATATGACTGATATCTGTGCTGGTTTGCAGAGCACTTTTGTAGTCTGCATGGTCAGTATACAGGCTTGTATATTTGTATATAATAAATTTACAGGTTTAATAATCTTGGTACTTGGTTTTCTTGGATAATGGTCGTCTTGTCGATTTTGACAGTTCCTGTTTGGTGTTATTGGGTGGGACGTTGCATTTGAGATTTGTATTGTATTTGTTACTATAGATACGTAAAATATAGGAGTTCATTAACATTAATTAAACATGTTCAGTGTAATCGCAATTTTTTTCTAACACAATATTCAACTTTACACAAATGTTTGACATAATTCTTGGAAATAGCTCAGCTGGGTTGTTGTTGATTACTTCATAGACTTTGGTCTTTAGGTCTCCAAGTGTTTTAGGCCTGGTAGAATAGATCCTCCCTTTGTTTTAATTTTCCTTCGTGGTTATTTTCATCATAAATATTATTCAAGCGTTACTTCCTGAAATAAAATATATATATATATTGCTTTAGTGTTTAATCCATCATTCCCTAGCTCAGGACGGTACCAGATAAGTCGGGTATACCTGGCTATGTGCGATGGAGAGCGCAAGAGAGCAACTCGCTTTTCCACCGAGATAGGTATAGAGGCGGGACCACTAACTTGACCTTCGTGTGAAGAGAGACCAACGCAGGGAACTATTACGGGGTTACGAGGTATACACTGTATATATATATATATATATATATATATATATATATATATATATAACACACCATAATTTTTTATTTGATAATAGAACTCGATAAAATAAGAGATTTACTGAATCAATACATTTAGAATCGTGTTGCTTTTCCCTTCAAATTATGTAAAGATAATAAGCTTTGCCATTTGTTCTTGAGGATAAGCCTCGTGGTGTCTATTTATTTTTGTCAATCCTCTCTCTCTCTCTCTCTCTCTCTCTCTCTCTCTCTCTCTCTATATATATATATATATATATATATATATATATATATATATATATACACATACGAGTGTGTGTGTGTATATATATATATATATATATACACACAGCTTAGACCTAGCCTTAGATATTAGAAGCTTAGACCTACAGCCATGGGCGCCCGCAGGTAGGGGAAAGGGGGGGCGCTTGCCCCCCCTGGAAATGCCAAGAAAATATATTAAATATTTTCTAAGAAAATATTATATCCTAAACTTGCTGAAAAGTATCCAACTGCCTCCTAAAGGGTGAAAATTTTTATTTGTGGCATGATAAAAGGTTGCTACATTTTTATTTGTTCAGAAGTTCCCCCTTAAAATTATCATGTGCATTGTATGTATATACAATATATATTTGCATTTTCCATTACAGAAAATGCAACACTAAACTTGCTTAGAATTAACCTGCTGTTCCTAAGGGGTCAAAAGTTTTTTGTTTGCTCCGGTCCCTACCTATTAATACATTAAATTTTGCCCCCCCTTGGAAAAAATCCTGCGGGCGCCCATGCCTACAGCTTAACGTGAAATCTGAACCACGATCCACCAAGGAAGTTAAAAATTATAAAGTCTTCGTCTGGACTCGATCTCACGACCTCCCGATCGGCACTCCAGCGTCTTAACCACTAGGCTATCTACAGTATCCATTTACTTATAAACCATTTTTGTTTTCGTTCAACCTCTCCTCACCGGAAATCGAACCCGGGGGCAGTAGATTCGTAGTCAGTGATGCTAACCACTACATCACCAAACCACTATATATGCCTGCATGAAGTGAAGGTTTGAAATTATAGATATTCTCAGTTTTTGGTGGATACTTTGTGTTTGTGCAAGACAGATTATATAAATGTGTTTTTGACACTATATATATATATATATATATATATATATATATAGGGTGAGTAAAAAGTCTGGAAACATAGGAACTATGCTTTTCAATACAAATATATGTGTATATTTGCGTTGAAAAGCATAGTTCCAATGTTTCCAGACTTTTGACTCACCCTGTACTTTATTTATATATACTGTATATGGAATTGAACTCAGAATGGTCCCCTGAGGTTCTTTCATGATACACACAGACTGTGCATGGAACAAGGAACTCTTCTGGGAAAAGTTAAATCCACTATAGTCCGAATAAGTAATGGTAAATGACAAACACTATAGTTTTTTTTTTTTTCATGATGTTAGCCCGATGTGGACAGCGGGTCACTCGCAAAGAGGCCCCAAAAATATAGCTTCCCTCACCAGCTATATTTTGGGACCTCTTTGCGAGTGATCCGTTGCCCACGTCGGGCTAACATCATGAAAAAGAAAAAAAACTATAGTATTTGCATTTACCATTACTTATTCAGACTATAGTGGAATTAATTTTTCCAGAAGAGTTCCTTGTTCCATGCACGGTCTGCGTGTATCATATATATATATATATATATATATATATATATATATATAGTGTGTGGTGTGTGGTGTGTGTGTGTGTGTGTGTGTGGTGTGTGTGTGTGTTGTGTGTGCATTGTACAGGAACAGGTACAGTTTTGAACCTTGGGAGGGAAGCACAAACTTGCGGTACATCATGCTCCTGATGAATCATACACCCGGACCTGTGAATGCGCAGAACGTCTGTAACGAAAATTCACGACAACGTGCAAAAGATCATACCTAAGATTAGCAGTTTGAGGAAGATTAAAAAAAAAAGGAAAAAATTAACATCTTCGAATGTTTTATGAAAAAACTAAAATCTTTTCTTTCTTTTGACCAGAATTTGCATACGTCAAGATACAAATTGTTCCATCACGAAAAGCTACAGATACCTTTCAAGATGACATAATTACATCAAAGTGACTCAATTTTTCAATCATTGTTTGTAATGAAACAGGGTTGAATTTAATTCGTCGAACGGTTTAAATTCATGTCAGTGTCGTCGAAAAAAAAATAGTCTGTATCACACCAAAAACAAGGTTTCACCTTGAACAATAATGAAAGCCATTAATATCCCACAGATAAGAATTCCTCTTACTGTTATTTTGTCCATTGTACTATACAATATATATATATATATATATATATATATATATATATATATATATATATATATAAAAAACTCCACCGTTAGCATGACGTCAGAACTATGACGTAAGAAGCGCTCTGCCGCTCCTAGAAGGCGACTAAACTGAAATTCACAAACAGACGTTTTCCTTGTGAAAGAATTGAACGTTAGAAAAACGTTGTCACCATATATATATATTATATATATATATATATATATATATATATATATATATATATAATATATATATATATATAATATAATATTATACAATTCGACAAAATAACAAAGAGGATTCTTGTGATAAAGCAATAACATAAATAAAACCATAAAAAAGAAATAAGCTATTCACTAAAAATTTCAACGTTTCGGAGAAGCACGGCTGCCCATTCTCAGTTAAGAGTTAACAAAAGATGTACATTAACTCCAGATAAGGTTCGGTCGTGTTTTTGCTGAAACGTCAAGACCTCTCTTCAATATCTGATTTCTCTTCGGATTTCTTTTTCTCTGATGCACACACACACACACACACACACACACACACACACACACACACACACACGAATAGAATAAAGAAAATTGTACTGTTCAATATATTAAAGAAAACATTGAAGTATAAGCATTGTCGTATAGTTTTTGGCTTATATATCATACGAGTATACTGTATCATATATATCATATATTCATATATTTCACAATAATAATAATGAAGAGTAAATGTTTGGTGAATTTATTCATTGAACCAATATTAAATAATGAATTATGTATTTATCTTTTAACCCAAATGAATTGAGACAAATTTTTATTTACCTAAAATAAAATAAAGCCAAAGTTAGAAAATATATATTAAGGCACATTTTATCGTGTTACAAAAGATATCTGATTAAAATAAAGTGCGGTTATTGTGTTATAAACTGAAGAACGTGTCTTATTTTTACGTTAACGTAAATGCGAGGAACACCAACACATTGTCCGCACATGTAGTTTGATTCCGTTTGGCGTGGTCACCATTTCTCAAGCGCATTTTGCGTCTCATGTAGTTGATTGAAGGGCTATGCAGGGCTCGAAATTCCTGGTATCCCGGTATCCCGACTAGTAGCAAATTTTCCTCCGGGTTATCGAACTGCAAAATGTTTGTATCCCGACGAGGTACTAAAAAAATTCGACTGTTGGGATAACCTATCAAGCGATTCTTCCTCCTCATCCGACAGTGAATCTAGTGTTATTCATAGTTCATAAAGGTACTGATGAGTACTGTTTTAGTTTATTCAATCTTAAAGAAAAATATGCATAATTAGTAAAGATTGTTTATATCTTTTGTTTTCATTAATAGAAACAGTTATATTTCATAACAAACGCTGTAATTATTATTTATTATTATTATTATTATTATTATTATTAATTAATAATACAAATCTTTAATATTTTATTTCATTAAACGTGTGGTCCGTTATTCACTTGTTGATGGATGTGGTCATTGCAACACCAAATTCTATTTCTAATATTCGGATAAGTGAAATGGTTAAGGTATACTACAGGGTGAATCACTCACTGGTAGCCCCAGCGGATTATTAGTGACACTCTGGGGCTAACAGCGAGTGAATCACCCTATAAAGAAACAAGAAATAGTAGGAAGTATCGCGACCAGGTACCAGTTAAAAAAACGCAGATTTCGAGCCCTGCTATGTCGTAACCGCTTCCTTTCAGTTTGGCAGATGAAGTATTCGATATATATATATATATATATATATATATATATATATATATAATATATATATATATATATATATATATAATATATATTATATATATATATCTCAACGACCCATGGTTCTGATTCCACGTTAAGTTATTGGTTTTCTCCTTTATATGACCTTGGTGGTTAGTACGAAGGCTAAATCATGCAATTTGTAACAATAAGTGGAATGAAAAATAAACAAATGGACGAATTCTATTGAAAAAACTGTCATAGTTGGTTGAATTCAAGTGAAGAATCACGCAGTAATTGATAACATGAAGAACGTGGAATTATCGATTCTGACACACGTTGTTCAAAAGGCCAAATCATTAGACACAAGAAAAGAGTTTTCTTTAACAGTTTCACAAATAAATAAAGAAACACTTTAAAAACATTGGCTTTAAACTAACTTTTGTTTTATGTTATTTTTTCCAGAAAAATAATCGATTAACATTCTTATTATATAAAAAGCTTTTTGAAAACAGTAAACTCGTAAAGGTGAAATATTTTGACTTAAGAGCGTTGTCCCCAAACACCATATTGTACCTTTCATTTCACATATATATATCTGTGTGTGTGTGTGTGTGTGTGTGTGTGTGTGTGTGTGTGTTTTACTACAATGTAAAATAGAACAATTTACTGCACGCTTATTACAGTAACTTTTATTTTGTAAAAGTTCATGGGAAAAATGTGAAATGAAGTTGACGAATTTCCGAGGCGAGGAATCGTTTATGAATCAGTGTTTGGATTGGAGTGCAATTTCACTCGGTCCTTTTTTGCCGTGACATTCATTCAGTTTGGAATTTTTTTTTTCATCTTTCAAATAACAATAATTGAGGGTTTGTTTTTGTTTTAAGTTTGGTTGTGTCGCCGTTCGTATTTTTATTTTTGGGTTTTATTTATTTTTCTGCTGTTTTTTTTTTTTTTTATACCATTTAAATCCATGTTTTCATTTTAAAAATTTCAGTTTTTTTTGGATTGAAAACCGTTTTCTCTTTTTAACTGAGTTTTTCTCTCTCTCAAATTAAATGTCGTTTTAATTTCTTTAATTCACCTTTTAATCGTGTCTTTGACCCTTTCTTTTTTCTTTCTCCCATTCTCTTTATTTTCTTTTCTTTTCTCTCTTTCTGTGTGTGTGTGTGTGTGTGTGTGTGGTGTGTGTGTGTGTGTGCGCGTTCCTTGTCCCTCCCCCCTCCTTTGTTACTGATCTTCCTTTTCTTCCTGCAAGAATTACATGGGGTCCATTATCTGGAATGGGCGAGGCATCGATACCCTCTGACAGCCATTGTCACGAGAAGGTAAAAATGTTACTTTCTTCGTTCGCAATCGGAGTTTACTTTCTTTTTCTTTTGATTCTTTGTACTTTGTTTCATTCCTTTTCTCTTACTTTATTCGCTTCTTCCCTTTGCAATTAAATACAAACAATCTCCTTCACATTTTACATTAATTCTCTCTTATTTTGCTTCGTCACCTTTTCTATTAACTTACAACCAGGCGTTTGTACAAGTTCATATATATATATATATATATATTATAAATGTGTGTGGTGTGTGTGTGTGTGTGTATGTTGGCATATAAGCAAGGCCTAAGGTGTTGTGACGTTTTACTACAGAAACTAAAAAAACATTAGTAAAATATTAACATCAATTTTTCTAAGATGGGTTCATTACGCAATAAAAGCAAACCATGCGTAACTTCGCAGTAACTCAGAAGTATCGTTCAAACGCAATTAACATAAGAGTCAAATACCGTTTGTATCTAATTTGTTAACCACAAATTCATTAGTTTAGTAGCTTCAGTCGACTTTATGAATATAATGAACTTTTGCAACGAAAGTAATTGGAGGATATGCAGAAATAGACAGTTTTGACCAAACCGCATCGATTACGAACATTTACGAGTAGACAGAAAGTACGCTTAAAATTAAAATCAAATAAAATATAATAATAATAATTGATGATAATAATAATAATAATAATAGTTAAGACGTTTTAGACAGAGTGAAAAATATTTGGTTCTTTCCCTGCAAATCATTTCGTGTTATCTTTGAGTGCCTTAATGATTTATTTATTCATGACTGAAAAAGAATGTTTTTTGGCTGAACTCTTTCTCTGACGTAAATATTTTTCCTTCTTCGCTTCGTGTTCCTAATTTTCATCTTCATTATTGTTAATTACGTGATAGTTTCTATATACGTTTACGGTAGTTTGTTTTTAATTTATTACCTAGTGAAGATGGATAGTTCCGGACATTTTGACGAACATTTTGACGAACATTTACGAGCAGATATGTTAAACGGAATTGATGCACGTCATGCCTATAATTATTTTGCTACACAAAAAAGTGCACAATTTATTACACTTAATAAGATATAAATATTTCACTTCCGAATAAATTTATTGTTCATTTAATGCCCATGAATAAAAAGTACCTCAAGAATTTATGACCAATAATATAGTTTAAAATTAATTTTTTATAAAGACCCTTAAATATTCGACTCGCTTCTTAATTTCCTCAAAGTTCGATTTGTCTCTTTTTTTTCTCTATCTCATTTTACTGTTTTTCTATTATGGCTATTTTTGTTTCTCATCGACGTAAATGTCATTTAATTCGGGACTTCCATTTTGTATCCTAAACCTGGATGGTGGACTCTGACAGTTTGCTTGACGACAGCTGCCATTTTACTAGAAAGAGAATAGACAGGTGTGTCCTTGATAGGTATTTCCTACGCACAACGGAGTTAAAAAGACAAAAAAAAACAAAAAAAACAGACAGGTAAACATTATCATTATGAAAGCGGCGACTGAGTATGCGAAGCGAACGAGAAAGAGACAAATGAGAAAATAGCTCGAGAGACAAATGAGATCGAAGGGGAAAAATAAAAACTTAAAATGCGAATAATCCGATAAAGAAAATGTCACTACAAGAATACCTTATAAAAACGTACAGTGTGCGTGTATATATATATACGTACACACTCTGCGATATAAAATATATTTATCTCACTATATATTATACCCATCTCTACCCATTCCTATTCATTCATCATCCAAGAGGGAGAAATCCGAAAGTGAATCTAAAATTGGTTGTTTATGACACGAATAAACATGTATGTATGTCACTTCACCAATATCACCAATGCATCAACATTCCAATAAGGATAAACTAAAAGTATTTCATTCGCCAGTTAATTCACACTCTTACGGCTTAAGTTATTTGTCCAATATAATCTTATATACTGTGTGTATATATATATATATAATATATATATGTAAAGAACGACGCTTGTGTAGAAGAGCGTTCCGCACAAGATGAGGAGGGAGGCGAACAAATGAAAAATGAGGTGCCACCCGGGAATCGAACCCGGGATCATCCGATTGCCAGTCAGATATGCTATCCACTACACCATGGACCTCGATCAATCAAAAGTCGTAATTCTCCTACATACGAGCAGAAACCAATGCCCTGAGGGAGCACCTTCGCATGCCGTGCATATATATATATATACACATTTTAACTGCAAACAACACACAGTATAATTAATGTAAAGAACGCGCTTGTGTAGAACAGCGTTCCGCACAAGATGAGGAGGGAGGACGAACAAATCGGATGATCCCGGGTTCGATTCCGGGTGCTACCTCATTTTTCATTTGTTCGTTCTCCCTCCTCATCTTGTGCGGAACGCTCTTCTACACAAGCGTCGTTCTTTACATTAATTATACTGTGCGTTGTTTGCAGTTAAAATGTATATATATATATATATATATCAGTGGCGACTGGCGTATAGGAGCGATGGAGCGGTCGCTCCCCCTTGCTTCAACGATAAATATTAATTTAACAGATAAAAAATATATTAATTTTAAGATATTAAACTAAATATTCTTAAAATATTTTAAAATTCATGTGGCATATCATGATTCATGAGGCATTTGAGTAAGCCTTCATACAGTACATAATATTCTAAACTTATTGCATAGCTTCAAACAGCGTACTGCTGTTTGAATACAAAATAATATTGCAGCCGACATGGAGCGATAGATTTTCGCTCAAGTAAATATAAATTATATTTTACTGTTGTAATGAAAATATAAGTACAATCGCGAATTTTTTTTATAATAACAACTTTATTTTTACTAATAGTTACTTCAGTAATAATAATATAAACCATTTATATGTATTTTATTGAAATTATTACTTATTTGTAATTAACTAGAATTGTACGTCTGGCATAGCCGCCATATGTTAATACAAGTACTCTTGTGAGCGGCAGTTGGATTCGCGCTAGCCTATTGTGAGTCCGTGTTGTCGTACAATTTTATGAAATCGCACCCCCATACATTATACCACGAGTCGCCACTGATATATATATATATATATATATATATATATATATGATGATGCAAATCCACAAGGAAAAAGAAAAAATTATTCCAAGGCTTTTTGTGTATTCAGCAGCACACATTCCCAGACGAGGTGTACTGCTGATTACAAAAAAGGCCTTGAAATAATTTTTTCTTTTTCCTTGTGGATTTACATCATATATATATATATATATATATATATTAATATATATATATATATATATGAAAATTATTTCACAAAAGTAACACGTGAAAAATATTTATGATGAATAAAACCACGAAGGAAAGGAAACACAGAATGGTGCTCAAGCGCTTTCGTCTAATGTTCGTCTAATTTCGTCTACTGTTCCTGAGGATGTCATTAGACGAAAGCGCTTGAGCACCATTCTGTGTTTCCTTTCCTTCGTGGTTTTATTCATCATATATATATATATATATATATATATATATATATATATATATATATATAATATATATATATACATTATAACTGCAAACACGCAGTATAATTAACGTAAAGAACGACGCTTTGTATAGGAAAATTATCCGCGCAAGATGAGAGCGAAAGAACGAAACAAATGAAAAAATGAGGTACCCACCCGGGAATCGAACTTTATTTTTTAGGTTATCATATCTGACCGGCAATCGGAAGATCCCGGGTTCGATTCCCCGGTGGGTACCTCATTTTTTCATTTGTTTCGTTCTTTCGCTCTCATCTTGCGCGGATAATTCTCATATATATATATATTGGACAAATAACTTAAGCTGTGAGAGTGTGAATTAACTGGCGAGTGAAATACTTTAAGTTTATCCTTATTGGAATGTTGACGCATTGGTGAAGTGACATACATACATGTTTATTCGTGTCATAAACAACCAATTATATATATATATATATATATATATATATATATTTTTTTTTGTGTGTGTGTGGTGGTGCCACCAGCTGACCTTCGTATGAAGAGAGACCAACGCACGGAACTGCTACGAGGTTACGAGGTATAATTGCAGAAGTATTACAGAAGTTCCAGACTACCAAAGACACGAGGATCCATTCCTAGGATAGCCAAAGAAGGAAGTAAAGTAGGAAATATAAGGAAGCGAACAGTCGTAGAAAATTCCAATGAAACTCTCATACCATTCTCACACTCATGCAAACCTCCACTCACAAATAATAATTTTCACACTATGCATACACATTACCTCGTGTACTCAAACACACACACACACACACACACATATATATATATATATATATATATATATATATATATATATATATATATGTGTGTGTGTGTGTGTGTGTGTGTGTGAGAGAGAGAGAGAGAGAATAAAAGTTGGATTCAATAAAGCATGATAAGCAATTTTGTGCAAATGAATTATTAAAATTCAATCATATGATCTGCATTTGAAACATAGTAAGTTATCCAAATATGAAAATGAATAATGACAAGTTTTTATCTTGAGAATTTTAATGCCTTCTCTCATAAAAATCCTTGAGTGTATTGTAAACTACGAGAGGCGGTTCAAGCTATCACCTGCCCATACATGTCCATATCAGTAGCATAGTTTATTGAACGAAAGTGTTCTCTCTCTCTCTCTCTCTCTCTCTCTCTCTCTCTCTCTCTCTCTCTCTCTCTCTGTTTGTTTATTATTATTATATACAGTAAACCCTCGTCCAAAGCGGGGGTTAGGTTCCTCGAGAACGGCGCGTTAGGTAAATCCGCGTTGGACAAACTTAATAATACCTTATATGGGATAAATGGGGATACGTGAACGCTGCCACGTAAAGTCTCCCATTAATACTTAGATACGTAGATTTTTTATTCACACATAAATGAATTTCCCTACATATATTGTATATTATGAAATAAGAACATAATAAAATCATAAACATAATGATATTTACATAAGATAAATAAAAATATATTAAATTAAAATAGCACGTATCTTTTCTTCATTCTTTCGGATGGTGCGTATGGTAGACTCATTCACGTGATACTCGCGGCCAAGTGATGTTATGCTTATACCACCACGCAACTTATCTAGAATCTTTATTTTTTCGGTTAATGTCATAACCTTACGACTTTTCTTCTCTTCACTATCACTCGCGGATGCTTTACGTTTTGGTGCCATACTGCTGTCTAAGGGTAATAGCAAAACAACGGCAAAATACGACAAAAACAATCCAACACAACTTCACTGAACTTAACGCGTTAGCGGAACTGAGACAAAGGGTGATGCGAGGGGTGACGCGAGAAGGAGGGAGATGCTGGAGTGTTGGAGAGTGTAGGAGAAAACACTAGAGCGCACATTGGCACGCGTACAGTATACTGTCAAGGCCGTAGCCAGAGCTTAAAAACAGACGAGGCGAAAAATAGCCCTATAGGGGGTCCGGGGGCCATGCCCCTTCAGAAGATTTTTTAATCCTAGCACAAAATCATGCACTTAAGCGTATGGTAACCCTGAAAGTGAATTGGACAATAATAACTTCACTTAAATGTTGCTACTCTATGTTTATTCATGTTATTTGTGGTTTGAGTGCATTACATTGATATGACCAGAAAACCAGTTCTTATCTTGCTACTTGACTGATGGCGAAGGTAAAATCCAATTTCTGTCAATTTCCTCAGATTTCCTTTGAAATTCAATTTCCTCATTGATCCAAAATGTCCGTTAAGCCAGACGAGGCGGCCGCCTCGTCTGCCTCAACGTGGCTACGGGTATGACTGTATTAGAGCGTGTTTGGCGGATTGTGTATAAGCAAATTCGCGCTGGACAAATACGCGTTGGACGAGGGTTTATGTGTGTGTGGTGTGTGTGTGTGTGTGTATATATAATATATATATATATATATATATATATATTGGCTGTCAAGAATCTGTTTAAGTTCGATACTTTCGGTTTTACATACGAAAACAAGTCTAAGGGCGTGTTCTATATCCCTCCTACAGATCAAAGAGTGGCCTTGCATACCGATACTGGAAATTCAGATCGCAAACCACATCTTGAGTGTTCCAACTTCCTCGTTGCTTTCCTGCGTATGAAGATAAAGTATTTAAAAATATGCAACAGAAGTTCACTTTATTAACTTCAGTTATAAGTAATTTTCCAAACATGGTGAAAAGGTTGAAAAAATTCATGCAGTTAACGTTTGACTCATTTTCATCATTATCTTTAGATCATATAAAAGAATCGGCAGATATATACTGTAGTTTCATCACTTTGAAATACAATCAAAGTATAAGTGAAGATGGACGTGTTCATATAAGCATAAAATTAGTCCAAATATTTAAATTGTATGTTCTTCGCATAAATTTTGGCTTCTTACACTGAAAGACGTATTCCCTGGTCTGAAACTAAAAGCCAAGTTATCTTTTTTATGTGCAATTGCTTCACTGTACGAAATTACTCGGTATCTTTAGAATTGCCCTATATAAGGTTTTTGAGTCTATTACTGCATATTTTGTATTGATGCTCAGAGTTTTAAGATTTTTAGCTTTCTTTATTATAGGAAAAATTGGACCACCTGAGAGATCAGGGCCCCATGTATTCTTGTTTTTTGCTTTACAGTACCAAATACAATAATAAATTAAATTGAATGCCGGTTAGGTCAACTGTTCGCCTTTGACGATTGGTTAGGTTAAGTCGTGATTTTCGTTAGTTTTAACGAAGATATCATTTGGTAATTGAGGCTGGGACCCTGATCTTCAGGTGATCCGAAAAATTACTTTTCCTCCAAGTTATTGCGAGAATTTATCTCTAAACCTATTACTCGTTTTTAGCATTCCGTAAACATCTTTTACGATATTTTCAAGTATTTGCGTAAGGAATATACTCTAAAGGACGCAAGTACCGTGGACGCGAGTTACATTATAACCCGGTCCACGACAAGTTTCCATAATCGTCAAAATCGAACGAGTGCGTCACTACATGTTACGTAAGTAAACATAGTCTCGAGAGACGCGCACAAGATCCCCTCCCAATATCTACTCCTACGCTTAATCGTAAATGCTCTTGTGTTGTACCAAACAGCTTTAATAACAAATGTGATCCGATTTAGGCACAATTTTTACTCATTTCACATAAACCTTTTACCTGGAAATCAAAATACACATGTCAAAATACAAGATGTCAAAAAACGTAATTTACACACACACAAGCACCAAAACAAAGTCTTGTCACTTCAACTTACAATATCGAACTCTGTACTCGTGTACTAGCCTTTTTAGTCTAATTTTAGTGATCTTTTTAGGATTACTTATCTTATAAATAATAATTAAACTAAAAATCGCCTAAGTTATATGATATAATTAAATACTAAAAAATTTAACAAAAATTATTCAATTGATTTTGTGTCATTTCCTGGTGGAAGTGCAGTCTGTGAGGGAAAAAAAATCCAAGGGCGATTTCAAGCTGCTACCTTATTTAACTGGTTATTAAAATTAGATTTAAAATGATGCTTTATACAATATAATGATATAAGTGGATGATTTACGAGTGATGGTTTGATTGAATGGTTGATCTAAGTTGATGATTTTAAGTATTTGATTACACTACTGATTTACTGTGTTGTTGTCCTAAGATGATGTTGGTGTTGGTCTAGTTGACGATTAAGATTGGTGACTTGTGCTGGTGATTTAACTCTATGAGGCGCACACGCCCATCAGCTTTTCAATCAATTAAGGTAAAAAAGTTATTAATTTTATTAATTTTGTTAATTTTATTAACTTATTGTATTATTTTTCTGTTTTTTTCCATACGCTAATCTTATATTAAAATTTGACGGGCGAAAAGGGAGTATATGTGGTAGTTTTTAGGATAAAACCACAGTGAAACTAGGACTGAAAAGTGTTCACTCTGAAACCACTTCCCTGAAAGTGTTAGACAAATTTTTAAATAGATAATTTAAGCCGTTGATTTAAGGTGTTTTCTGATTTTAGAAGTTTTACGTTCTTTCAATATATATATTATATATATATATATATATATTATATATATATATATATATATATATATATATCACTATACGATTTATATATATAAATTATATATATATATATATATATTATATATTATATGCTGTTCATATAATATACTGTGAAAGCGAGCCTTTACATTTTAAAATTAAAAATTATATTATTAATCAAAGAAACATTAAGATAATAATGAATTCTTAATTGAAATTGATAAAACTACTCAGTAAATAATTTAACATTATTAATGAGCTTAAAGCGTGCAATTACAGTATATCCATAAATAAAAAAATATATATATACAGTTCATGTGTGTGTGTGTGTGTGTGTGTGTATATATATATATATATATATATATATATATATATGTGTGTGGTGTGTGTGTGGTGTGTGTGTGGGTGTGTGTGTGTGTGTGTACATACGAAATAATACTACAATAATACTCCCACATATGGTTTGAGATTTAAAAATAATCACATTATTAGGCAAAGATTACCATTAATATATATATATATATATATATATATATATATATATTATGTTATGTCGACTCACAAAGAGGTTAAAGACAAGATATATCAAGACAAGGGGGAGGCGAGTTGAGATGGAGTTGGGGTTTGGGTGGGGGGGGATCTGGAAATTGGGGGATGTGCCTGAAGAGAAGGTATAAATACGATTGCTGAATAATTTCCACTCTCACTTTCAGTGTAGTCGAAGATCAACTTTCGGCGAGCTTTAGTTGGTTGGATTTCGGGAGCCCCTAATTGTGAGGATGAACTGTGTCGCCTTCTGTGCACTGTGAAATAGTACATAAATATTAAATTTAACAAAAAACTCATCATCTTCATTTCTAACTCTTTTATCGTTTTGTTGTTGTGTTGTTGTTCTTGTTATTTTGTGTTTCATCAACTGAGGAAATAGCTTTGCAATGAAGTCTCAACGGTAAGATATGCTTTATATATATACTGTATATATATATATATATATTGGGAAACTGGATAAAATTTATAATACATTTTATGGCCTGTGAGTGAAAAAAATTAAAAAATAAATAAATAAACCCCCCAAAAATTATTTTCTCTCTCAAAAATATCTTTAAAACGAATTTTCGACGAAGATGTTTTTAAAAAAAAAAAAAAAAAAAAAAAATGAGATCGTTACTTATCGTCACGAAACGCATTCAAAATCTATTTTAAATTTCAATTGCGTAAATCCTTCGTCGTATTCATACAAATTTTTTTTTATTTATTTTTTTTATTATTTTGTATTGTTATTTATGACTGCTACCTTTTACTTATTGTTCATCGTGTTGCCTCTTACACGATTTCAAAGCCTCGCTTTCATGCTTATAATTAACTAGTTTAATCGCATTTTAAATCCATCCAAACTAAATATTTGCGTAAGGAATATATATATATATATATATATATATATATATATATATATATATATATATTATTTTTCCCTCTGTTTAGTTTGATAAATTATAAAAAAAATTAACTGTTTATAATCTGAAATTAGGATATTGATAATAGTAACATTATAAGATTAATATTTTAATATAGATGCGATATTAACAGTATCGCCCATATTTAATCCTAGTAACTTCAAAATTTAAACCCTAATAACAAATGGGTTGGGCACTGGCCCATAATTTCCTGTCTTATTATATACAAAATAATAATAATAATAATAATAATAATAATAATGACATAAAGTACATGGCTTCGTTACGGTTATATACTTTAATAATAACTTATAAATACATAGTTTTCAAGGTCACAAAGTATGGTATAAAGGCATGTCATTGTGCAACCCGTTCGTGGGAAAGTGTGTTCTTGAGGTACGATTGTCCGTTTCATTTTCCACCCCAGTTTAACTGACGTTTATACGATAGGGAAAGGAACAATTGTGGGGTCCCGCAAGAAAAGCTTCTCACTTCGTTAATCTTTTATCCTTTAAAGTAAAATTATCAATCTAAGAAAGATGCAAAAATTCACAAAACCCAACAAAGAAAATAAAAAATTCAAACCACACGAACGAACGCAAAAATCCCTGAAAAGTGAAAGTATGTCAGTTATGCGGGCATCTTTTATGCCCAGTTTTTAATTTTTCCTTCCTTACGTAAGATATATATATATATATATATATATATATATGTGTGTGTGTGTGTGGTTGTGTGTGTGTTACAACTCATAATATATATACAGGGTGATTCAAAAATTCTGTCCCAAAGGTAACTATAAAATAAATGCCTTTGGGACAGGACTTATGTATCACCCTGTATATATATGTGTGTGTGTGTGTGTGTGTGTGTGTGTGTATATATATATAATAATACTATTAATCATAATATTTAAAAGCGATTTTACTAGATTATGTTAATAAAATGAGTAAGTTTATTGTTCACTAAATCGAGTTGGAAATTGGTGGAAGAGGGAAATTATTCTTTGTTAATTTAAAGATGTCAAAGGTTACAATCGCACGATGACGTCACTGGCGTTTCTTTCTTACGGCGTCCGTTTGGTTGCAGGAAGGTCCACAACCTTATAGACGTTAAGGAAAGAGAATGAGGGAGAAAGGTGTAGGGAGAAGGGAGAGTAAGGGAGGGACAAAGATTAAAAAAGGGAGAGTGAAGGAGGTAAAGAGGCGATAGAAGGCGAAAGGATATTATGGTATACACTGTACAATATACATTCACAGAAATGGCAAAAGTAAAGATAGAGAGAGAGAGAGAGACAGCCAGAGACAGAGACAGAGACTACCAGACAGAGACACAGAGACTACCAAACAGACTAACAGAGACACATACATACAGACAGACAGAGAGAGAGAGAGAGAGAAAGACAAACAAACAAAGACAGACAGAGACAGATAGACAGACAAACAGAGACAGAGATAAAAGTGTTATAAAATAATTTTCGATGGATTGAAAAAAAAAAAAAAATGTTCGAATCGAATTCAAAAAATTAGACTCGGTTTTGTACAATTTTAAATGTTTAAAAATTTGCATCTCATAATTTTAAATTTTTCTTTTTTCTTTTTTCCTCTTTTTTTTTACGTGTTAACTGATTCGTGCAACATCATATATTTACGTTAAAAAAAAAAAAACGCGAACCAAATCCAGATTGATAATGAATGGCGCGATATTTGAAACGTATTTATGAAGTATTTTATTTCAATTATTTCAAGTGACCTAACTTACATTTATTTATTCCACTTCAAAACTCTAAGAAATGCGCGCATGACTGCTAATATATATATATATATATATTTTTTTTTTTTATTGTTGTACCTCTTTCCGTGGTACACTTTAAAGAATGGTATTTATAAGTGGGTCGCGTTATATTTTGTATGTTCACATACGAATAAATTGGGGTAAATCTGTTTGAATAACCTTGAGAAAGACAGCCGGTAAAGGAACGTCGACCAGAAGCACACATTATGGGATATTATTGGAGCATGAACCAACATCATGATAAAAGGTTTTATTTGTCTTTAAGACAAGGTATTTCCTTCATTAAGCTATACATATATATATTATATATATATATACACACATTATATTTTTGTACATTGTGTCAACTCACACCATTTGACTGCAAGCAAAAATACTTTCTTTTTTCCAACTTTCCATCGTCTCTTTTTCACAATCTCTTCTCTCTCTCTCTCTCTCTCTCTCTCTCTCTCTCTTCTCTCTCTCTCTCTCTCTCTCTCTCTCTCGCTTTGTTGTGGTGTTCTTTGCTTTATTTGTAAGTTTGCGTAACACGTTTGTTTTGCTTCTTTCCGTGTCTATTCGATTCAAGTTGTTTTTACCTTTCAAAGTGTTTTAACTCTAGAAGGCCAGTGTGGGACCTCTCACATAGCGACTAGTGTAGATTAGACGTAACCCCATAATAAAAATAACATTTATAGGTCAAATTAAACAATTTATTGTTACTAAACAATAATAAAAATTAACTTACGTACAATGAAAGCCATCATTTCGAATAAACAGTTAATTTTATTGTATTAGGCCACGCTGGATTGCTAGAGTTAAACATTTTGTTTAAACTTTAAGAGATGCGGAGTTACTCAACGTTACAGTTTTGTTTAAACTTTAAGTGATGCGGCATTACTCAACGTTACAGTTTCGTTTAAACTTTAAGGAATGCGGAGTTATTCAACGTTACAGTTTTGTTTAAACTTTAAGGGATGCGGCGTTACTCATCGTTACGGTTTTGTTTAAAATTAAAGGGATGCGGCGTTACTCATCGTTACGGTTTTGTTTAAAATTAAAGGGATATGGATTTACTCAACATTACAGTGTTGTTTAAACTTTAAGGGATACGGAGGAGTTGCTCAACGTTACAGTTACTGATGTATCTGTTGTTAACAATATTTACTCTAGAAATTTAGCGTCTCCGCTTTTCGTGGTAATTGGATGGGGGAAGGGGGGTATGCCGATCCCATCGGTGGATTCAATATTTTTTTGTTCGGGGCGTGGAAAAGGATGTATTTTCGTAAAAAGCTGTTTTACAGTCTTCAAAGAATTTAATTATTTTTTTATTTTCAATGTTTTATCATATATATATATATCAAATGTTGCACAACCAGCTCCAAATTTTATTGGCACTTCAAGGACGCGCCTTTAATAAAGACGTTTATTATCCCCACTACTTTAAGTGTAGTGAATTTAAAAAAATAAAAAAATTTCGAAGCAAAATCTGAAGCGTAATTAATTGTCTTCTCATTACATCTTATGCTTCCGTTTAAAATTTTTAATTTTTCCTTATATTATCTCTCTCCTTTTGTTTTTCTTTCCCTTAATATTTAATTATCTCTGAATGTGTACAGTTCTCGTTTTATCTCTGAAATCTCTCTGACGATATTCGAGCGACTTTATACATGGGTGTGGCGGGTGGGGCTCCAACTCAGAATGAGTTGTAATGAGCTCACTCACGAGTTTTTCTGGCCAGTTCTAATATATATAAAAACTGATTTAGCGTTGATTACATATATGTACATACACACGCACACACATAATATATAATGTGTGTGTGTGTGGTGTGTGTGTGTGTGTGTGTGTGTGTGTGTGATTTTTTGTTCACGCAGAAATAAACCGAATGAGTACAACAAAGCAAATCAGACAATTCAATAACATTTTGAATTTAAAAATAAAATATAATTAATAGAATTATATAAATTATGAAATATAATTAGTTAGTTTTATAACAAATTATATTACGTAATTTTAATTAATTTCACCGTATGTAGAATTGAGTAACATGAATTAACAAATTTTTAGCACCACTAAATTTTCAACTAATTTTAGTTAATTTTAACTGAACTTCTGATAAGACATTTGGAAGACTCGGGAACATGTTTAAATACTAAAATTCATAAATTCTCTCTCTCTCTCTCTCTCTCTCTCTCTCTCTCTCTCTCTCTCTCTCTCTCTCTCTAATCTTCAGAAACACAATTATATTCTTGAAATGAGAATGGCGTTAGTAATTTGAGGAAATGAAAATGTACTTTTCCTCAACTTCGCACGAAAGGGGGTTGGCTCAGTGCTAATGGTGGCCCTCAAATCAAATTATTTCATTTAATTCCGTTAATGACAGGCAAATTACCCTGTCGAAAGAAAGGCTTTTCCTAAACTGAACTGAATAATCTGGATAGAAGAATGTAAACAAAGCTTTAAAAATTTTGATTTTTGTACATCTTTCTTTGATTTTGAATTTAGTTCGTATTTATTAACAAATTTATTATTTCACGACATTATCACTGAACATACAGGAAACTAATTAACAAAATCACTTCTCGGGTTAAAAGGTTATTTGTATTCGGGGACCGAAGAATGAACGTATATAGAAAAACAAGAATTATAAAACGCAGAAAAATACTGAAAAAAAATACTTTTGACAAAAAGAATTTTTGGAAACTATTTAAAATTCTTTGCGTGGCATATATACGCCAATTATCTCATTAAAAACGAAACTTGACGTGACTGGCTGAAAGGACCCTCTCGCATTCAAAGATGTTTAAAACCACTAAAAAACGTTTTTAGAATATTTGCTTTCTAATTATTCGGCCCCTCAAACATGTTCTTCCTTTGTTAAAACGAGTGGTAAACGGTTGGTCACTGAACATGAGGAGAAAAATCACTTACAGGAAAATAAAATCTTAAATTTTGTAATGTTTTAATTATTTTAAACAATTTATTAATTGTGGTTATCCTATGCGAATATATATATATATATATATATATATATATATATATATATATATATATATATATATATATATATATTATGTAGAAAGGAGGGGCCAAGGGCGAACACCCACTAAGGCTCCAGGGTTTTCGAGATGCCTGGACACTCGACGTTTGAAAGATAGAGTCATAGACAGGGGGAAAGATGGACTGAGGAAGATTGTTCCAGAGTTGACCGTTTGAGTAGATGAAAGATTGAAACTACTGATTAGCCCTTGCGTTAGAGAGTTGGACAGAAAAGGAATGAAAATGTGTAGAAAGTCTAGTACTGCAAATTCTCCTTAAAGGAGGAGGCATGCACTTAGAGAGTTAAGAAGAGCAGTGTCCGTTATAATAGCGATAGTAAAGAGAGAGTGAGGCACCATTGCGGCGAAGAGAGAGGAACTGAAGACAGTTAGTAAGAGGCGGGGAATTGATGAGATGAAAAGCCCTTGATTCCATCCGGTCAAGTAGAGCTGTATATGTTGAGCCACCCCACACATGAAAAACATGTTCCATACAGGGGCGCCAAAACCCTTTTACAGAGACAGCAACTGAGTGGGGATGAAGAAACAGCGGAGCCGGTACAGCACACTTAACCTTTTAGAAGCTGTTTTAGAAAAAGAATGTATGTGATCTTTCCAGGAAAGATCACGAGAAAAGGAAACGCGAAGAATGTTAAGAGAAGAGGAAGGATTGATTTGTAGAATGTTGAAGGTAAGGGGGATAGTCGTGTGGAAGATTGTGACGAGAAGACAGGTGGAGGAATGGAGTTTTTGAGGCATTGGAAGCCACAAGGTTTTCTCTGCCTCAATCGGAGATTGTAGAAAGATCAGAGGTCAGGCGTACCACAGCCGTCTCACGCGAATCATGGAGTGATTGTTGAGAGGGACGCTTTGCAAAGTGGGTGGAGAAGTGAAGAGTGGAATCGTCAGCATAGGAGTGGATAAGACAGGAAGTGCGACTTAAAAGATCATTGATAAATGAAAGGAAAAGAGTGGGTGACAGGACAGAGCCCTGAGGAACACCACTATTATAGCTTTAGGAGGAGAGTCGCAGCTATAGATCGGCCAGAAAGGAAATTAGAGATGAAGGCATAGATAGAACGATAGAAACGGAAGGAGGGCAATTTGGAAATTAAAGATTTATGCCAACTCTATCAAAAGCTTTTGATATATCTAGTTTAATAGCAAAGGTTTCATCGAAATCCCGAAATGAGGATGACCAAGAGTCAGAGAGATATGCAAGAAGATCGCCAGTCGAGCGTCCCTTGCGGAACTGACGATTTGAAAGAAGATTGTGAGAAGAGAGGTGTTTAAGAATCTTCCTAGTAAGGAGAGATTAAAAAAGGAATCAACGCAATTGGACGATAGTTGGAGGATTGAGAGCGCTCACCCTTCTTTGGGACAGGTTGAATGAAAATGAACTTCCGGCAGGAAAGAAAAGTACCAGATGAGAGACCAAGACGAAAGAGTTTGCCTATGCAGGGTGTCAGCACAGAAGTACAGTTGTTGAGAACAACAGGAGGGACACTATCAGGACCGTACCCCTTCCTAGAGTTGAGCCGAGATAGGGCAGAAAGAACACTTTTGGAAGAGATTCTAATTTCAGACACAATTAAAGCAGAGGGAGGAGGAGATGGAGGAACAGCACCGGAATTGTCCAGGGTTCAGTTGAAGACCAAAGTTTGAGCAAAGAGTTCAGCTTTATCAGGAGAAGAGACGAAGAAACGATAACTGAGCTGTCGGAATGGAAAAAAACGAGGGAAAGAAGTAAAGTTGTTGGAGAGGTTCTTGGCTTGATGCCAGAAAGAGTGAGAAGAATTAAATTATATATATTACTGTTCAAAAGTTTGGAAACACCACAAAAATTGGACAAAGCATGCTCCATATTCTAGTTTAAATCTAGATTTTGACAACAAATGTTCCTAAATAGCATAATTTTACTTGTCCACGTTACGCATACGCAATATAAACATTACTCTACAAGGTTATCGGTTAACTGTCTGAAAGTATTCTTACAACTGCATCATCCAGGTATGTTATCCCTTTTTTTTTTAGTTGAAAATCGATTTTAGGCTGTCGGATTCTTCATTCTTTGCTTAACTACAGTAGAATGGTTGTGTTTATAGAATGTTTCCAATATAATAGTACTATGTAATGTGTTTTAAAACATTCCTACTACATCTTGTATCAAAATAATGAGTGTCTTGAACTCTTTTACATGTGGATTCAACTGATTTTTTCACGTGCAATGACTTTAGTACTACAGATACCAAAAGATATTCACATAAAGATCGTGGTTTTACGAGAAGAAAGATGTACAGTACTTTTAGAGAAATTGCTAAATAACTGAACATTTCTGTGAAAGGGGTATGTGGCACTATCAAACGCCATTTTGAAACGGAGTCAACTAAAGACAAAAAAAACGAAAAGGAAGGCCAGGCAAAATGACAAAACTTCAAGACCAGCAGTTGAAGGTCATATGTCTGAGACAGAGAAGACAATTAAGTCGTAGTTTGCAGCAGGACTTTAATTCCTCACAGGGCAGTAATGTTTCGGCCGTAACAATGCGACCTCGATTGTAGGAGACAGGGTTGCACGGAAGAGTTGCTGCCAAAAAAAAACCTTACCTGAGACCAGGAAACAAGACTTAGAGAGTAAAATATGCACGAGATCATGCCCACTGGACATCGGCTGATTGGGCGAAGGTCCCGTGGACAGATGAATACGACGGCGACAGGGTGAGAGATATAATCATATGCGCTTACAACCTACAGTGAAGCATGGTGGGGTGCTCTTTCAATGTTTGGAAGGCTATAAGTTCAGCTAGAGTTATCTCCCTTGTGAAAATCGATGGTACTCTAACTAAAGAGAAATACAAGCGAATTCTTTAACTGCATACTGTTCCAGAGCATTTGACTGAACAAGGGTTCATCTTCCAACACGATAACGACCCCAAACGCACGGCATGGATTGTAAAAACATATCTAAATTTTATGAAATGAGTTACAAAGCCCCGACATGAATCCAACTGAGGCTATATGGGACTATGCAGACACTGAGAAGGATAAAATAAAGCCATTTAATACTAAACAACTGCCGGAAGACCTGTACAATATTTGGATGAAGATTTCACCATCAGTAGTAAAGAAATACACTGACAATATTATTAACAGAGTCCAAGCTGTGATAAGGACAAAAGGGGAAACACTAAAAACTTATATATTTATTTATTTATTTATTTATTTATTTATTTATTTGTCTGTGTAATTATTTATTAAAATAATACTATATATTTGTACGTGTTTTATTCTTTAGTGCCTCATTCAAAATGTACATATACGACCAATGATGGCTATAAATATCCATATACCAGTGGTGTGTTTCCAAACTTTCGAACAGTAATATATATACACACACACACACACAGGGGTGTTAATATATATATATATATAATATTTTTTATATATAAGGAAGGAAATTTTAAGGGTTTGAAATCTTGACAAAGAAATAAAAATTTTAAAATGGATAAAAGAAAGAAATAAAAAGAAAGTAGAAACAGAAGTAGAAGAAAGTATACGAAAGTTAAGTGAAAATGAAAGTATTCAAGCAGCAAAATGCGAAATTATATTTCAATTAAATACACTTCAAGAGATTTTACACACACACACACACACACACGCACACACACACACACACACACACATATATATATATATATATATATATATATATATATATATATATACACACGAGTATATATTATCCTTGCGAAAATAAAAAAGTGTAGAATTGCAGTAACCGCACACATTCCTTTTTCTGGCGACCCATACCTTAAACCTTAAAATCATTCACTGAAATGACTCAGCAAAAGTTCGATATGCGCAAACAAAGGTTTTTGATTACATCAAACAAACGGTTAATTAAAGACTCAAGAGTTTGCATGATTTGGGTTAAAATGAATTTTTTTTCCAATGGCTTTTCAAAGATAAATTAGCCATTCATTTCATCTCCATCTCACGTGAAAAATATTGACACACATATATATATATATATATATATATATATATATATATATATATGCAAAGCAATCACAAAGCAACACGCGATCTTTTTAATAAGCAAAAAAATCACAGGGAAAAGGAAAAGGAAAGTGAATATATCACGAAAGCGCTCGGACTTCGTGTGTTCTTTTCCTTTTCCCTGTGAATATATCACGAAAGCGCTCGGACTTTGTGTTTCCTTTTCCTTGTGGTTGTTTGCTTATTAATAAGGTCACGTGTTATTTTGTGATTCTAGTGCATATATATATATATATATATATATCTATATATATATATATGTGTGTGTGGGTGTGTGTGTGTGTGTTTCAAAATGTAGTGAAAATGGGAAAGTTCAGCCAATTTCTATCGATTTGTAGAACATTGTTCGAAATGTTTGCCTCGGAATAAAACAAACAGCAAAATACGTCGAAATAGCAATAAAAACTCTTCTCATTTTAGAACAAACTAAATAATAATAATAATTATTGTTTTTATTATTATTATTATTATTATTAGTGTTGTTGTTGTTGTTGTTTTGTTGTTGTTGATGTTTTTGTTAAGTTTTTACTCTATTAACACCACCTTCTATTCAGTTCATTCCAGATTTTTTTCATTTAACAAGTATTAATTACGATTATTGTTCAAAGTATTATTATTATAATTAATTTTAATTATTAATTACTTATTACACTTTATGAACATGACATTCTATATTTCTTTGGTAAAAACTGTGAATGCAGTTGCAAACTCAATGTCTCGCTGACTTTTTCTTAAATACAAAAAGAACGTCATTGAAAAGAAATGAAAGTCATCAAGGTGTAATTACACACACACACACACACACACACACACACATATATATATATATATATAATATATATATATATATATATATATATATAT
>JAJOZX010005554.1:10000-20000 GCA_023014485.1 Bathynomus jamesi | reverse complement strand
GTTACAGGGAATCTGTGTAACTAGGGATTCCGTGAAATCCCTAAAATATTAAAGGATTTCATGTAAGGTTAAGTCGTGATATTTTCGTTAGTTTTAACGAAAATATCACGACTTAAACTAACCAATCGTCAAGGGCATACAGTTGACCTAACCGGGTATTCAATTAACCGAGCATTCAATAATTTTCCCCGTAGGTTTAACGAAAATATCACGACTTAACCTTACATGAAATCCCTGAACATTTTAGGGATTCCCTGTAACATATATATATATATATATATATATATATATATATATATATATATATATATATATATATATATATATATATATTTCAGGGTGGAATCACACGAGCAAATGCCGAGTCTTTTGAAATTTTAAAATCTTTCATTGAAATTTTGAATTGACGTATAGTACAAGGGAGATACTTTAACAGCTCCCATTGTATTTACGTTTGTGAATGTAAGACGCGATACACAGATAATATCATTAACATTATATTATAATGAGCGTAAAATCGCTTCATTTTCCTTCGAATACAACCAATTTAATTTAATTCGTCTTATAAATTCATTTGAGAAGCGAAATACTCTATTGTTACCTTAAGCTGAATTATATAAATTCAGTTAGTAAATAATTTATAGTGTGGATTTGATTGACTTTCTATTTTCAGAGTGTATATATGTATGTATATATGTACGGTCTGTATGTAACATATATATATATATATATATATATATATATATATATATATATATATATATATATATATATATATATATATATATATATATATACCTTTTCGTTTACTTGTTTTATCTGAATAAAAAAGATATATCTGTAAATGTGAGTATTGTAGACAGTTCGCGTTTTTACATACATGGTTTAATATGTAGTTTGTCTTCGTATGACTGAGAACCATCTTGATTTGAAGTTATACAAAGAGCCCACATAACTCTTAAATCAGGTTCATATTGTTTCTTACGCAACATTGATTTAATATCTTCCGTAAAGAACATATGTCGCTGATTTAGTAATTACGAAAGTTATGTATAGTTTCAAAACCAATCTCAAATTCAGTAATTATAAATGGGTTTGAATATAGACTCGTAGGGTGAACGCTGAAAATCTTAAAGATCCCAGTCCTGAACTGCGAAACCTTTTCTGTATAGATGTTTTTCTCCTTGAAACATTTGGGAAAAGGTCTGTTCCCGCAATTATGTTGAATTCGCAATGCGCTTATATGGTAATTGGGCAACTGCCAGGTGGTCCGCAACTGGCCCATGAATGGCTCAGAGTCAGGAATTGAAAATACCTTTACTTTTTTTTTTATTATCTAAAGATTTGTTTATGAACAAATAGAAAACTGAACTATAAAAATGGTGGACACCGTATTTGCATTCGAATATACAAATTACTGTCTCGCTTATGTACTCATTAAAGAAAATGTAAATTATATCATTAGGACCAAACCCGCAACTATTTGCTTTCAGCCAATCGTAAAAGAAAGAATTATTATATATCTTTTTTTACCAAAAAAAAAAATATTTTTATGTAAAAAGAATGTTTAACTTTTCCATATAAATAATTACTGGAAATCTGTTTAAAAGCATATATATATATATATATATATATTATTTATATTGGTGGCCTGAGCCTTCAAATCTTGCGTACCGTGTGCCCTCTTGTTATATGGCACGAGAGAATAAGGACTTTCTAATAAAATTTTATATTTTTTTGCCGTACGAGGCATTTGGACTAATTATTTATTTCTTATTTATAATAAAATTAAACAAAAAATATTCAGAACTACGATAAACTTTCCCTCTTTTTTATATATTTAAGTTAAGTTAAACAATTAAAATACTTATATGGAATATTTAGTAAAGATCACTTGTTTAAACAATATATTTATATATATATATATATATATATATATATATGTATATAGATAGATAGATAGATAGATAAATGGATAGATAGCTAGAGAGAGAGAGAGAGAGAGAGAGAGAGAGAGAGAGGTAATTAAATCCTATTCTTGTTATAAAATAGTCATTGGTAAAGTCACCCTGTTTTTTATTGTATAATAAGTAAGACAGACGTTTTAAGACAGTGTACCGTTATACAAATATACTCGTACATACATATATAGAAAAAAAATCCGTTGACAGTTAACCTTCTGCCTTGCCAATTACCTGTTATTACCTGTTTGCCTTGAGAGGGGCTCGGGACCTCTCGACTAGCATTCACCTTAGACGTGTCTACCCTATTTAAGACTTCCCCCTGATAGTATAGTCAAATCATCAACTCGTAATCAATTTCATGACTCCGTCTCGTAATTGCGTTCATAGGTCGAGGCAATAACGCAAAATTTACTGGCTTTTTATACCTCAAAGATGACAATGACTCGAAATCCTTATCAATTGCCATATCCTCAAATCAAAATTGGGGTGCGCGCATTAAGTGGGGGGAGATTTTTTTTTTTCTTCTTTACAAACTGGATCGTGGATGGATTAATTTCCTCAAAAAAAAAAAAAAAAGACAAATCCGATTTTTTTCCTGTATTTTGTGGATTTTTCCAATCCACTTTTGGGATTTAGAGAAAGGGAATAACTCTTTGCAGGAGTGCCACGTTGCACCATTTAAGTGGATGACGATAGTGCCACTTTGGATAAATGTGAATCGTCTACTTAGTTGGTAATTTACAATGTTTTTTGTCCGTTCGAACAGACACTTCAAAACAACGTTTGATATTTCGGGGACAATTTTTAATTAAACTTTCTCACACAATCTGGCAAGAAAAACAAAAATTATTCTTAACATATATATATATATATATATATTGACGGAATGCATTGTAAATCTTGTAACGATACATGAAAGGTTACTTGCCTGTACATAGGAAGAGAACCAAGTATCAGGAATCCCTCATCATAATCTAATGCCTTCAGTACGCACTCATTTCCCGTTGATGACAAAAAGAAATTTCATAATAATAATATTATTATTATTATTATTATCATTATTATTAATATTATTATTATTATTAATTAAAATTGAGAGAAAATGAATGTTACTTTGAAAATTTAAAATCTTTCTTATGGAATTCAATATTATATTTTACACTTTTTTTTTCAGCTTAAATTTAATCAACAGAATTAAACAGATTTTGTATAGGTTTTAAATGGAATTTTTTATTTTATTTTTTTTACAGGGCCTACAATGGATACACACACAAACACACGCGTTGAAAAATATTGCCTAATTCTATCAAATACTATAATATATTACTAATATATATATATTATAATAATTATTGGGTTTGTTTAACCTCCTTCGCAACTTCTAAGGTCATATGACGGAGGGGACCTCCAGCTTCACGTGGGATCCAAACCACGGGTCGCTACATAATCTGAACGCGGAGGACGGTCTCCCATCCAACTACTACCCAGACCCAATGTCGCTTAACTTCGCTGATCAACGGGAAGCGGTGTTACGACATTGGCTACGACGTAGCCCATATGTGTGTGTATATATATATATGTGTGTGTGTGTGTGTGTGTGTGTGATTCACAGATGTAGTGAGGTATTTATTTGTGAGGTAACACTTTTGGTACTTCGGAACAGTAAAAACTTTATATAAAAAATCTAGAAACATTTTTAGCGTCGAAAAAACACATGTTGGTCCTGATTAAGTTAGGTTAGGTAAGGTTTGTTTAGGTTAGGTTAGGCCAGATTAGCCAGTATCTCACTATTTCATACCTTAACAGAAACCACCCTTCGAACCCTGAACTGCGTCCGAGACACTTAACACATCCTTCTCGGTTCGATTGCACTAAGGTTAAATTAGGTTAAATTAGGTTAAATTAAATTTGGTTAATTAGTTTTTAGTTATTTGTTTTTTTTTAAAAAGTCTGTATCTCGCTTATATGGAGGCGCGCGCGCGCGTGTATGTGTGTGTGTGTGTGTGCGTGTGTGTGTGTGTTGATGACATAATATTTGATAAAATTAGGCAATATTTTTTTCAACACATTTTAACATTCTTTGTACGTAGTTAAGCATGAAATAATACGCAATTAAAAAAACGAGATTTTTTTTATTTCAAAATACTTTTTTTGCAAAATCTTCAATAATTTTTATATCCATTTTCTAAAATAAGAATAACAAATACAAATATAATTTAAAAAATATTATTTCGGGAGTAAATGATTTGTATCACCTGTGAAGATCAGGGCCCCCAGCCTCCTTTATTTTGCCTTATAAGGCTAACTAACGAAAATATCATGACTTAACCTAACCAGTCGTCAAGGGCGTACAGTTGACCTAGTGATTGGTTAGGTTAAGTCGTGATATTTTCGTTAGTTAGCCTTATAAAACTAACTAACGAAGGCTAGGGGCCATGATCTTAGGTGATCCAACAATGTGTATAAAAGTAAACGAACAAAAAAAATGCACATTTGAACTGACATTTACCATAATATATATATTTTTTCTGTGCAACTCTCTAACGCAACGGTTAATCGGTATTCTCAGTCTTTCATTTTCTCTACCGGGCTTTCAAACGCAGAGTGTCCAGGCATCTCGAAAACTCTGGACCTTGTTTTCGGCTCTCTCCTTGTTCTATCGGGAGGGGGACATTTTTTTGGGTGTTGCCTTCGTCCCACCTTCCTGCATAATACATATATATATATATATATGTGTGTGTGTGTGTGTGTGTGTGTGTGTGTGTGTATATTTTTATGGTTTACTTACGCATTATTTTCTGTTTCAGGCTTTGGCTTCTATTGGTTTCTATCATCGTTTTGGTCAAGAGCTTAGAAGCTTCTGACGGAATCCGAGAACGCCTTTTCAGAGGAAGGAGTAGAAACTTTGGCAGGTCGAGAACCACCAGCAACGTGGCCACTGAGGATGTATCTTCTACAACTTCAGCCCCTGTAAACAATGAGGCCGAACCTGTAAATAGATCCCTTCAAAAGAAGAGGTTTCACACCTAGAATTCGTACATCATCAAATTTCGGATTGAAGGAAACAGAAGAGATTGAGGAAACGAAGGTAGTAAAACAGGATGATAGGCTTAAAGATAATTTGGATGAAGCCACTTTATCAAAGCGAATTTCATTAAAGCCTAGAGACAAACCAGTTTCAGTGAGGGACCATATTGTGAACCGTAAGTCAGAACTTCCAGAGTTAGAAAAAGCGCACGAGGAGCCTAAAATAATTGAAATACCTGCTACATCAAGTCCTTTGGTAAAAGACACTGATGTATCCGAAAAAGATATGGCAAAGTCCTTTGGGGACATTCTTCTGACTCCAGAGGAAACTTTGCCTGTCTTTCCGGAATCTGTAAAGTTTTCTGTAGCCCCAAGTGAGGAAACCAAAGACATGAAAAATATGGAAGAAAAAATGGAATTAATGGATTCTCCGAATACTGAAGCTCCTGTCGAACACCCTAGTGCATTTTCTTTTAAGTTTGTACCAGAAGAAAATCCAATCAGAACTGATAACCTAAAAATGGAAAAGTCTGAATCTCTCAAGGAGGATGAAGCGCAGTCGACTGCCAACAACATAAATTCTTTACCAACAGCTAATAAAGACGATAATATCGCTAATGATAAATTTCAAACTTCTGAAAGTCGTCAAAGAAGTAAAATTGAAATTAAAGAAGTAAATGGAACTTTATATGAATATGAATATATTTACTACTATGATGATGAATACCCAACATATGATTATGACACACCGGTCATTGCCGATTATGATGATTCTTCTGTTGGTGCAAAGACAACAGAAACAGTTCCGCCAATTCCTGAAAGAACATCAACTACTACAACGTCTACTGTTGCTACTGCTACTACCACTACTACCCCAAGCCCTGCTTCCAGACCTCCTTCCAGCCGATCAAGATCTAGACAAAGAACTCAAGACCTTGTCCAAGATAACGAGAACAATGAAATAATTCCAGCTACTTCAAGAGCTCCATCACGCCAAAGAGGAAGATCATCATCATCACCATCATCACCACCATCATCATCACTACCTTCATCATCAACTCCACCTCGTCAAAGCTCTCGAGGTCGAGGTACTTCTAGATTTGTGGAACCTGATAATATTGCGGAAGAAAATTTCGTTCATGACTTAAATGTAGAAGATGTGAAACTCCCAGTGCAGACTAGATTTCCTCCAAGATCAACAACTCCCCCTCCTGAAGCTCCTGTTGTAGAGGATACTGTGCCAGTAGTTGATGATACCATTCTACCTGAAGTTCACGTAGCAGATACAGGTTTCGAAATACAAGAGGAAGTAACAACTGAAGGGGGCTTTCTTCCAACTGATACTTCAGCAATAAATCTGTATGCTATTTCCAGAGCTCTTGATGCTGATTACGCAGAAATTACAACTGAATATCCAAGTGTTTACGAGTACGACACCCAGTCACCCATAGATTATGAATCGCTTTACGACTATGACTTAACTTTAAGTGAGTTAGCAGAGCTAGATTTAGTGACAACTGCTGATTATGAATTCACTACTGAAGAACCAACAACAACGACAACAACACCTACTACTACTACCACAACAACAACAACACTACTACTACAACTACAACACCACCTCCTCCTACTACTACTACTACTACTACTACTACAACTACTTCCCCACCCCGGGGTCGTGGTTCAAGGTTCAGAAAATTTCCGCGAAACAAAGGTTTACGTAATGGAAATGTTCCTGTTAAGGAAGACAAGATAAGTGAGGACATAATCCCAACGACCACAACGTCATCTCCATCTAGTGGTAGAAACCGATTCAACCGGTTGGGCTTTAGAGGTAGAAGTGGTCTAAGAGGTCGAGGAAAACCCCAGGAAAAAGTTGAAGAAAATGCAACAGAAATCAAAGCTACTGAATCAGAAACAACTAAAGTTAAACCAGATACCAAAAGTGTTTCATCAAGGCTACCAAGCAGGAACAGATTTTCAAGACCAAGACCTGGGTTGAGAAACAGATTTAGTGCAAAATCATCTACGGATGAGGCAACAAAAGAAGCTGCTGCCGATACTACTGTAGATGTTAATGAAGAAACACCAACGCCTGTAGCTCAATCTAAACCTACGGCACGAATAAGACCCCGGCCTAAGCCCCGTTCTCGGCGCCCTCCTGCAGGTAGAGGCAGTCTTCTTAATAGATTTAATCGTAATAAAAATTCACATGATACTCCTGCCCAAACAGAAGAAACAGAAGCAGAAAAGCAAATAGAAGAACCTACTCAAGATTCAGTTCCTACAGAAAAAACTTTAAATCAAGAAACACCTGTTGAGGAACCTGTTAAGGAACCATCTAAAGCACGTACGCGCCAAAAACCTAATAGACGACACAGATTCAATATCCCTGACAGAAGAAGACCATCAAGAAATCGCGAAACTGTATCAACACAAGAGGAAAAAGCACCGGTAACTGAAGAAACCGCTGCGGATTCAACCAATACTCTGGAATCCGAACCAAAGACTGCGAAAGAAGAAACGGCCGCGGAACCCGAAAAGCGTGTACAAAAAGGCCCTAGAAGAAGGGCAGGTGGAAGAAGAGATCGTGTTAGAATTAATCAAAGATTTAGAGGGCGTGGATCAGCCGCCAACGAAAGTGAAGGTGAAACAGCCCTTGAAACCACTGAAGAACCTAAACAAGAACCGGAGGTAGAATCTGTCATACCGAATGAAAATTCAGAAGTACCAAGTACAAATACAGAAGTTGATCAAGAAGTTCAGACTGATGCCCCAAGAACCCGTAAATTCAGAGGAAGAAAAGGTTCCCAACGCCGAAACAGAAAAAGGCTTCCTTCATTATTTAACAGAGGTGCTGAAGAAGAAGCATTACCAGAAGAAACTCCAGGTATGTGAACATGCATGATCAATATTATTTTCAGTGTACTTTAACAATATATTTCAGTACAAGTTCTATATTAAAATACATATCCCATTAATATTTTAATGAGGTATTTACAACTTTATATCAAGTCAGTAAATGATTTATTACCTGTTCACAAGTTAAATACAAGTATTGTCTTAAATTTTATTGTTTCTATTACAACTTTCCAGTTCACTAAAGTAAATTCATGCTATTTATTTTCTGTAACACAAATAACAACCCTTTCAGTGCATGCATTCTGGCATTTAACCTTCGAAAGCCAGTGTGGCCTATTGCGATAAAAGTAGATTTGGTTTTTTTAATGTTATTTCACTGTATGCAAGTTAATTTTTATTATTGTTTAGTAACAATAAATTGTTTAATTCAACTTATAAATGTAATTTTCATTATGGGGTTACGTAGAACCGACACTAGTCGCTATATGTAAGGTCCCCACACTGGCCTTCTAGGATTAACAAATTTTATCAGAAAATAAAAAAATTAAGAAATTACATTTGATAACATACTACTATTGGCTTTACAGATGATGCCTAACTTGAATTTTAACTGATGACTAATTACACAGGAATGAAAAATTCACTCAATGAATGAAATTTTTTTATCAATATCCGCATGCAGCTGATACAGGGATTTCAACCGTCTTTAGAATAGTTTGCTTGATACAGAACTGAAATAACCAGGACTCTCTACCATATATATATATATATATATATATATATATGGAATCACATGGCTATCCCTCATTTCACTTTAACATTTTATCTTAATTCACTGGAAACAGACTAGTTATTTTTATGTAATTATATAGAAGAGCCCACAGTGAAAGAAAGTTGCTTCAATGGAAATGAAATAAAATAGAATCACTTCATTACTTAAAGTTACAACAATTGTATCTTTATTTTAAGTTATTTTCACTGGATTATATTGGGTATTGATGTAAACAGATCTTTAAGTCTATAAGGTACGCTTAAAGATCTTGGGGCAAGAATAAACCATTTACTAGTATTCAACGTCAGTATTCGAAATAAAATTAGAAATCAAAGTCTTGAAAAATAATTAATTCAAAATTAGAAATTAAATTAAATTTATTAATTTTCCGTTGTGGCAAGTTTTTTGACCTCAGCTGCACATATACTGTATAATAATATAATAATAATAATAATATATATATATATACTTCATTTAACATATATATATATATATATATATATATATATATATATATATATATATATATATATATATATATTACATATGGTGAATCATAAGTCCTGTTCAAAGTTAATTTTGGGACAGAACTTTTAAATCACGATATATATATATATATATATATATATATATATATATATATATATTATATATTGGCACTCATAAGTATTCGTACAGGGAAATAGTTCAGTTATATTCGTCCTTATCAAAATTTTATATCATGCACAAGATAGTTATGAAAAGTTTACACGTTCATTTGGAAAAATTTAACAAATAAAAAATTAGTTTAACTCCAAAATATAATGTAACCCATCAAAGAATTTGAGGAAAATAAGAACAAGTTAAAATGCAAAAGTTTTCGTATATTTATTTATAAAATTATTTAATACTTTGTATGTCCACCTTAGACTTGAAGTATCTAAAAATTTTTAGCAGTAGTTGGCTGTTTATTGATTAGAAACTGTTAGCAATTCTGAATTTTAGAATTCTCCCCATAAATCTTCATGGAAGACGGATGACTGTACAATCCATTAGTAAGCAATGGGTTTTCGTGGTAAAGAACTGTCTACAGATCTTAAGAGATCTGTTACTGCTGCACACGATTCTAGAAAGAGTTATAGGAAGATAGGAGAAGAACTTCGAATTCCATTTATGACGGTTGCTGCATTTATAAAGAAATGGAAAGGCTTTGGAACAATCAAAACTCTACCAATGTGTGGACGATCTCGCAAGATTTCAGAACGGACGGATTGAAAGAATAGCTGCTGCGAATTCACGAGTGACTGCAGTTGATATTTGCCAAACATTAAGACTGTCTAAGATTGATGTCCATCCCTCTACTGTACGTCGTACATTGAGAAAGAATGGTCTGCAT
>JAJOZX010005554.1:0-5000 GCA_023014485.1 Bathynomus jamesi | reverse complement strand
CCAAGATACGGGAAAGAGAGAGAGAGAGAGAGAGAGAGAGAGAGAGAGAGAGAGAGAGAAAAAAAAAAAGAGAGAGAGAGAAAGAGAGACTTAAAACAACAACTAAAATGTTTTTACCATAGTTACACTTATGAGCATGTAAATACTTTCACACTGAAACAGTAATAATAGTACAATATAAAACAGACAATGTTCTTCTTTTTCCCCCCAGCTACTACTGACAGAAAAAGTATGAAAGTAAGAAAGTTAAAAAAAAACGTACTAAAAACAAAAACTTATCTCGTGTACCCATACGGTTATTCACTGTAGAAAAATGTAAAATTAAGAATAACATGGAACGATGCACTACAGAACAGAATCTAATTTACATTTGGTATTTTAAAGTATTTTTTATTTAATGTTAATTTATTTAAAAATAAAAGCATCATTTCATTGCTGAAGGTCAAAGACCACCACCGTACAGTTACGGATCAATCATCTTTGAACAGAGGCATAGGTTATACTCGTACGTTACATCCTGCGATCTGTCAAGCAAAATTATCTATTTTTTTTTCCTGTTTATTAATCCCGGAAGTAAACCTTGCTTTTGTTTAATCAATTAGTTTTGAGGTTGTTTTGCGTCCTTGTTTATAAATTTTTATTTATGTTAATGGTTATGAACAACCCAATGCAAATCTTAACAGGGAGATGCCATGTCGGACAGTTTCTTTGACTAATTCAATAATTGGTATGTTTATATGAAGTTTATTTAAGTAGCCTTGAATGTTCTTTTTTATTATTACTTCTGTTGCACCTATTGCAATTGGTATTTTCTCAGGTTCAGTATCCCAACGTCTTCTAATTTCATTCTTTAGCCTCTGGTATTTCGGAGTATTTTTCTCTTTCATAGCTGGCAACTGCATGGTCACCTGGTACACCCATTTCAATTATGTAGCACTTTCTTGTTCTTTTTTTCCTTACTATGATGTCTGGTCTACATCTAAGGGTGACACCTGTTAGTATTTCATAGTCATAGGTGATTAAGGCCTTCTCATTTTTCTCAATCTCTTGTGGCTCATGTTGCCAGTGTTTATACATCTCTGTTAGTATCTCCTATTTTTTACATAGCTTTAGAGGAATTACCTTACACAATGCATTGTCTTTCTCTGTAACTTCTCATCTGTAACAGAATGTCATATCCTGATAATATGTGACATACTGTCTCTGGCCTTGAGTTACATAACCGATACATTGCGGTGGTGTTGGCTCCTTCGATGTTCTTTTTGAACCAGTTTGTGTTCAGTGCTTGATCAGCTGCGACTACTACGCGTTCATCTTGTCCTCACTGATCCTTTTACTAAAAGCTCATTTGTTTTTTTTTCAGTGTTTATATACTCTTTATTCAATACATCCATCTTATTGTTTTTAGCATATACAGGTTCTTCCCAACTCCTTACATTCCCTGCTAATCTTTTCCTGCAGGTTTGGTGGTAGTTTGGTAGTTCCTGCTTCATTCTCACTGCTTCCTCATAGTTTCTTCCCTTTCTAATGGTTGATGTTGTTGATACTTTTTCCTCCTCATGTTTTCGTACTTGGTCCATAAATACATTATTAGCATTCCCTATATAGTAGCTCATTCCAATCTTTCTTTGTCCATCTTTACGTACCTTGCAAGTCTTGCTGATTGGGATATTAAGCTTAACTTTTTCCTAACAATACTTTGCCCTATTTGCTTTATTATATTTAGTTGTGTCTCTCTGTATCAATATCCCGGTCTTTCTCTCTACCTCTACTGATCTAATCTCCCTTCGTTCTTAAGCAGTTGACAGCAAAATTTCCCTTCTTGGTTGGTTACTTCCCTTTCTAATCTATACTGCCATGGTGGTTTTCTATTTTTCCGATGTTGGTTCCGAGTTCCTCTGTCAGTCTTTCCTTCATTTGATAGTTTCGCTCTTGCCATTTCAGGTACACACACGGATGTCGAGTACAGTAATACAGTCTGTTTAGTTCTGTAATATCACAATCATCGGGATCTAATTCAGGTAAAACTGCATTTGCAATACTAATGTACTTCCTTACTTTGTAGTTAGTGAATATTTTTGGCACTCGAATCCTATCACTTATTTCTCTGTAAAGGTCATCTTCTTTACGTGTGAAGATCTTGTGCTTCATTTCATTTTATTCTGCATTCTCTCGCATCTGATTACCTTCTGCTAGTTGAGAGCTACTTTCTGACTGCCTTGATCTGTTTGAATTACTTTCTGAATGGGACGATGGGGGGATGGAGGTCTGGTAATTCTTGTTGCATCCTTGGGTTATCTATTTCATAATCATCATCAGATGAGATACTCGCTTCAGTGCTTATACTTGCTAGAGACATTGTATTTAAAATTGGTGCACTCGCACATTCTTCTTTCTCCAGTATAAGTTCTTGGTCTTGAAGCTCATCCATTCCTTCTTGTTTCACCAGATTGTTACGTGTTATTTCTCTAAATTTTTCTTTCATCTTCTTATTAGGCTTATAGTATTTTATTCGCTCTATTTCATCCACTGATAAATCAAACTTCGTTTCAACAAATTTTTCTGCCCATACTCTCATTTGGCGAGATTCTTCACATGATGGAATTGTGACTTTTTGTTTTCTTCCTTGTTTACTCTCTTTCTCCTTGATGGCTATAATTACACTGTTTTTACATTTAATCAATTTTATCCTGTCCATTTCTTCATAGTCATATTTCTTCTTAAATCTGTAGACCATATTATAGTCATTTGCGTTAAATTCTTTATTCCTATGAACCATTTCCATTAGTTCAGTCTCGTTAGTCTTATTCAATATCATCTCTTCGATATAAAAACTCTCAAATACTCGTTCTTTTCATAAGTCGATATCCGCTTGTCATCTTCGGGTCTCTCCCTCCCTTTCCTGGTACACAATATACATATTCATTTACTTCATTCTCTATTTTTTTCATTTTCATCGGTGTAATTCTTGTTTTTGCTAATTTTATGTTAGGATTCCAGTAATGTGAAGTGAAATATTTAGTCAGCTTTGTTTTACTATGAAAAGGCTGTAAAGGAAAAGGTTTCCCCACATTTTGATGTAAAGTTAGGATGAAGGACGCAAATATAATAGCATAATATGAATAATATGATTGAGTAAAGAGTTTTTACTTTATATTATAATTAACGTAAAATTATAATTAAATTACTAGTATAATTACTACATTTTCGAAGTAATTCAACTTAGTAGATTAATAATTACCCTCAAAAGTAATTAATTACTGGTAATCCAGTTATTCCTAATTAATTACTTTACAACTCTGAACACAAATTACTCATAAATTCCTTCACACCACGACCAATTGAAGAAAAGTGGCTGATGCAGAGGATGCCCCAGTTGGTCAGCACCTATTAATTGTCACAGTCCTCCGACATTGCACAGTGTGTGTGTGTGTGTGTGTGTGTGTGTGTGTGTGTGTGCAAGTGTACAAGCAAGTATGCGAGAATATACCACCTATTTATAACTAATTGAAAACACAAAAGCTGTGGGGCGAAAAGATACAGTTCTATATGCGTTAACTATTTTAAAGAGATAAATCATGGTACAGTTGCAATACGCTCTATTTAGATCAATTAAGGAAAAATTATTGAGAAGTACAAATATCATGGCAATTTTTATTAAAAATAAGGCACTGTCGTTCTGTTACGAAAAATACATAGGTTGAAAACACTTAAATTATAATTTGTGTATAATTACTGTATACAAATACAAACACTGAAATAAATGGAACATATTTACATAAAGTTTACTAAAATAACATATTTCATGAACTGTGAAACATAATTCTACAAAAAAAATACAGTAAACTATACGATAATTATCGTATACAAAAATAAATATTTAAGTATCCAGAATTCTACAGAAATTATTCAATAATAATAATAATTCGAGATATAAATTATTATCTTTTATCTTTCACTTCTCAATTTCCATCTTAAAACGAGGTATCCAATTAATCTAAGGACGACGAAAAAGCCGCAAAGAGCAAAGAAATCCACCCAGTAATCACCTTCCTCTAAATCCATCTCCTCAAGGAATTTTCGAGGCGATTTATAGTGGCAATAAGCTTTCGAGCACTGCAGATTCGCTCGGTCGAACCCGTAAATCGAGAGCAATGCCCCTTCAAAACTGTATCTGAAACGTGAAGGTTCAGCGTTAGCGGTTATTGGTCACTTAGATACTAATGTAAAAAGTAGGTGGGAAGTTCCTATATCTTTGAGATATTAGAAATTTAGCTACACTCTTTGAATAAAATCTACTGCCATTGCCTGGAAACTTTGAGACAGACCCTCGTATAAATACTATAACATTGGATAAAGAGACTTACCACCCACCGTGTACTATTTATTGGTCGTTCGTAGTTGAAGGAAGATTAACGAATCAACATCCTTCTGCATACACCAATTACAGTATGACTTTACAAAATCGTTAAGCAAATACTACATGTAAGTGACTAAAGTTTAATGTTTACAAACTGCATCCTATTTTTGGTTGGGTAAACAAAAATGGGATCACCCGAAGATCAGGGCCCCCATGTCTTCTTGTTTTTTGCTTTACAGTACCAAATACAATAATAAATTAAACTGAATGCCCAGTTAGGTCAACTGTACGCCCTTGACGATTGGTTAGGTTAAGTCGTGATATTCTCGTTAATTTTAACGAAGATATCATTTGGTAATTGAGGCTGGGGGCCCTGATCTTCAGGTGATCCCAAAAATGGAATTGACTTGAAACGCGAGTGTCGTATTAAAAAATTGTGAATTAGTTTACTTAACCCTAACTAATGTATTAGTTTATAGTAATATCACACAAACCTCCAACATACGTAATGACCTCCGAATCGTTTAGTTTTACGTACCTCATATAAGACACATACGTAAGCCACCGAAGATAAACTGGAATTGTTGAGAAGGTAACGAAGAACCCGGAGAACAAAAGAATGGGTATCGATACAACTGGG